>CABFOW010001593.1:0-13829 GCA_902141385.1 Timema californicum
TTTTTTTACTAACTAACTCGTAAATGTGAGTTCACGTCTAAATTTCATCTTCCTCACCCCTTCCCAATTAGTTTGAATAATTAGATAACCACAAAGGCCATACTCTTAAATATGGCCTATAAACACATATGTCTTAACAGTATGAATATAAATATGTATAGATATACATGTTGTTCGGAAACTCACAGCCCAAACTACACACACAGCTTGTCTGAACCAAAAGTAATACAAAATCTATACACACCTACATCCGGAAAACTATGATAATACCATTAAATTGTGTTCAAAGTCTCAGCGTACAGCGCCGGGGGAGCAAAGCTGTGCAAACATGCGTGTACAACAGGTTGCACAGGAGCTAGGTGCTGCTCATGTAATAATGTCAAACACTTTCTATGATTGAGGACCGTTAAAGTTGACCCTCAGAACGTATTATCATTTCTAGATGGACTGGTGTGTTGTTTACTATTAGTTGTGGTATGTTCTTCTGCCGTGCTCAAAGATGTCGAGCTGTGCAGTGACGCGCGCCTAACTCCTGTATGTATATATATATATATGAGTGTTATGTCATTTTATAATGACTAATTATTTGAATATTTTAGAGCAGTATTATTTATGCCTACATAATAAATTAATACCAAAAACTTTAGAAGAAATAGTAATATTAACTATAATTTATTTAAATAATCTCATAATATTAATGCATGTCATAACATTTTTTTTGCCTACTTAGACCTTATTCTTGATGGAAAGAGATTAGGTTTTATGTTTTTTTTGATTCGTTTATTATTGCTAAAGGCACGAAGAAAATTATTTTCTTGGGCCAGTTTTGGTATTTCATTTGTTACTTTAGGTCGATGAAAGTAACTAATTTGAAGTCTAATCCAATTAAGGATCTCCCCACTAAACTACATGACGAGATTTATATGCCCTTAAAAGTACCGATCAATCAAAGGCATTAAATTGTTCTCGTGTCCAAGGTTGGTTTACATTTCACTTTCAAACTTGATCGTGGTGCATCAAATCCTGATCAGGTAGCTTTCTGAATAACGTATCTGCATTATAGAGCATTGATTTTGGGCAATAACAACTGCTTTGAAGGTAGTAATTACATGAATATCATTATCATGTGTGAATATAGAGTGTGTTAAGTGCTACTATCAATAGTCACCACAGGGTATGGACCAAAGAGATATCCGCTAAAAGATTTGGGGAATTTTTAAACTGGAAATCAATCGTGACCGATATTGCGCGTCTGGTGTACATCATTCGTAGCTCAATTTGTGTAAAAAAAAATTAGGTTTTACTGATGTACCGTTGCCCAGGGGACGTCCCAATGTACTGATCGTACATCCTTTCCGTGGAGGCTCTTTCTATGTGCCGAAAATAAAGTCGAAAGATTTCAACAGAGCTATATTGGTGACCTGGTGGTCTAGGGGTAAGGTGTCAGACTTTATTCCGTGCTGGGGTCTGGGGTTCAATCCTAGGTCCCCGGCACAGATTTATCTGATTACCAAACCCTTCTTTCACCTCTGATAAGACGTGTATTAATCACAACTTGTGAATGTGGGGAATGCCAGGCCTCCACCGTGGTTCGGATCCCACGGTAAACCGTAGGTCCTCCTTTTCATCTCACAATCACCCACCATTACACATTAGTGTAAGTGCGTATAACTCGAACGGGTAGTAAGACTCGGTGCTAATAATAATAGAAATAATAATAATAATAATAATAATAATAATAGAGATAGTTTTCCTCTACAACTCTTTATTTTGAGTTTTATGAATATAAAAAAGATTGTTAAAATATAACAAAGCTAATTTTTAACAATTTTTGTAAACATATTTTCAGAACTATACGACTACACTTGATGAGAAAGACCTTTAGATTTAAAATTCATATTTACCTAATTATTAATAAAAATACTTTTCTAATCCAAGTTTTATCTTATATTAAGTTATCCTCCATATTAGTCTTTTTATAATGTTTTCTTAAAATATTGCATAATATTATGTATGTTTGAATATTATAATTGTGTATTAAAATTGGATCCAAAACGTAACGTTAAAATTCTCACACAGATAAATATTAATTAACCTACAAAAGATACAGGTAGAAAAATTCTAAGTCTTTCGATACCTTTAAAGGCACACTAATATATTTACGATAATTTCATCTTCATAAAGGCCTAAAATGTATTAGTGATACGAGTATCTTAAATGTACTTTACCAGTATCTTCAACGTATTATTCCAGCATCTTTAATGTGTTTTATTGGGTTAAATTCAATCAACAGCTGAAAGCCAAATTCCCATAACGCGAACATTTAGATTTGTAACGTTTGTTTTCATTGTAAATGTTGAAAGCAAATGGTATCCATCAGCCATTAACATTCTAATTTCACTGTTGCTATCTAGCTACAATAATAAAAGAGAAGGTTCTAACGTGTAACAATACCACGGACAATTTACTTGTTGGAACTTTAAATTGAAAATCTTTTCTTCCCCGTCTTGTGTTTCACTTTATATCACCGTTCTAACTGATCCAATCTTCAGAGATTTCAAGGAAGAACGCTTAATACACCTTCAGATACCCATATTGAGCATTCGGTATGTGTTAACACCTTCAAAATAAGTTTTCGCCGCCACCACTGTAATTAAATTGGAATCGATTAAATCAAATCAACAGGTGAGCTAGCAATAAATTTGGCAGTTTAAGTAAGAGAATTTTTTTTTTCTATGGTGGTAATGCCCCTTTTTGAGCCATTTTGAACTTTTAGTTTTGTTTTCACGGTTATATATCAGCAATTAATCTCTAATTCTCTTAACTCTCTCATTTAAGAAAAGTGCTAGTGGAAGATTAATGATATCTGTTTAGAGGTTTTAGTTGAAATAGAAGAATGAGTTTAAACGGTTGATATTTTACGATTTATGTGGTGCACCCTTTCTTTTTTTTTACTTTGATTTGGATTTAGTAAGTAGCGATAAATTTAAAAGTATATAATCTTACCTATTTTATTCTAATACAAGATAATAACTAATTTATTTACGAGCCATTTAATACAATATTTAATTAGTATGAACGTAATTATTTCTGATTGAATAATGTTGCAGTTTTTAAAGCAAAACATATTTTTGGTCAACATAATTAAAATATGGCTCCAATCTTTTAAAGGTAAGAGTTTTAAATGAAGAGTAAATGTTTTCTTTCAACTCTGATACACATTTGACAGATATTCCATAATTGTTGATACCTTTTTTGGTGGCCGCGTGGTATAACGCGCTATTCTCGTGTTAGACTAGACTGGCAATAACGGGAATATTGAGGTGTGACACTTGTTCGAGTGTATTAAAGGTTGTTTTCCTAAAATGGTTTCCTATTCTCCCTACACGCATATGCGGGTACACTTCCACTAAATATAACCTTTATAATCCTTAAAATCATTAGCGTAATTAGTACATAAACGTATAACCCGAACGGGTGGTAAGATTTGGTGTTAAAAAAATCATTTGTGTTATAATCATGTGAAGAAAATCAAACTCTGTTTTTACCGGAGAAATATTTTATTTATTTTTGTCCTCAAAAAAATGTTTAGTTATAAAAACCGCAAAAAATTGATATTTTATTACGTTTCCTACTCTCCAGGTTTACAGAGTTATTTGTAAAAATAAATGACATATTCTCAGTAAGTATTGAGAGGCTAGAAATTGAGACCACATCCCTACCCCTTTCCTACCTTCATCCCCTATTTGAACCAATACCATGCAGAGTGAAGCTATAACATTTAACAAAGAACCTCCCCTTTCCAACGTTAAGGGTGGTAACACTGCTGGCCTGATTCGATCATAAATCATGCTCATGTAGCCGAACAACGATCCTATATACCAAGACTAGAACGGAGAGTGAGAGAGTATTTAAAACATATTACTCGCTGTTACTTTGAGAAGTGATTGACTTCAACTCACTTCGTAGGTCGAGTTTCTTTTTAAGACAGCGTCTAGAAAGAAAAAGAGGTTGGGGCAAGGGGGGTAGATCTGATACTCTAAGGCAATTTATAATTTTTCATGTTCTACCGTAAGGTTAGAGTTTAAACCATACTCTATTCTTTCGGTTAAAGTTTTTCTCAATGATTTTTTTTAACTTAAATATTTTCTTTCTTTTGTTTAATTTAATAATTAATTTTTCTTGTCTCTAAGAGGTTAATATTTACAACCTAATTATGATTACCAAGACCAGTTTCGGTGGCCGCATGGTCTAGGACGTCAAACACGCAGATGACTAGACAGCCGATGATGAGGAGACCCATGTTTGAATCTCAGTGGGGTGGGTGGTTTTCCAAAATGTTTTTTTATCTACCTCAATGCAAATATGGGCACATTTCCTTTAAATATAACCTTAACTATCCATAAAACCACTAGCGTAATTGGTACATAAGTGTATAACCCAAACAGTAAGGAGCGGTGTTAAAAAAATCCAAGTTTAGAAAACAAATTATTTAATGAATATAATATAAAAATACAAGGGCTATTATTACTAAGGTTATTTTACCTTCTCTCGACAGCGTGGAGAGACAGTATTGTGGTCGTGAAAAAATTCAAACTCGATAGTTTAATAAAATATGTCTACGTTTTATGACCCCCTGAAACAAAAAAAAGTGGATTTTTGAAATGCCGTCTCTCTGTACATCGGGCTAGAACCGAAAATATTTTACCGATTGGGCTAAAACATGGTATCTGCGGTTTTCATAAGGTTTTTGAGGTGTTTTTGGAATTATATCACCAGCCCTAAATTGAAGGGTAGTTTACTGAAGGGCAAAAAAGAGAGAGAAAAAAGATGTTCTCAAAACTAGCTTTAACAATTTTGATTAATTTTATATATAGACACTATTTATCACTATAAACAAGTTGGCAACTTTCATTTTCTCATTTTTAAGGGTACGTTTAAAATGGAAAATTTTCCAATTTTAATCGTTTATCCGCAAATATTTGAGATACGAAATAACTTATTGTAAAATTGTAGTACTACTAAAGATACAATTCTTTTATGTGAAATATATTTTTATACTAACCAATAGTGAGCTATACGCAAATATATGCTATATACTATTTAATGCAGGTCTTTGAAAAATAATTTGATTCTTATTTTCTTTGGTAGTCAAAGATATTTCTCTTTTCTCAATTTTTCTGTAACAGTGTTCCTAGTTCCTAATCTCATAAAGTAAGTAACAGTGTATATTATTTCATTTATGATATTTAGTGTAGGGTTTCTACAACAATGTATACACCTATTATTTCGTTTCACAAATATTACGAGTTATTAGTACATGTATATTTTAAGATAAAGTGGGAGAAAGTTTGTGCGGTGCCCCGTACCATTTATCCTATTATAAAACGAAAAATACGATATTTTAAAAATATACCCATAAATAACTTGTAATAAATAGCGTTATGTTTAGTAAAGTTTACCGTATTTTCCCATTTGCTCTCGATCATACATTTAAAACATTCAACGATTTATAATAAGTGTTAAGCATTATTTTACATGTCCTAAGATTGATTTATTACAAAAATAATTGAATGTAAATTAATTTAAAAAACACTTTAAACCATAAAAAAATGTACAATATTACAAATTCCAATTGATACGGTTTTAATATTAGTTTGAATCATTAAAATTAAGTAAATGCTTACTCAAATTCAAGAGGTTTTAAAACATATATTAATAAAATGAAGAGTTTATGTATGTGTCTTTCATGAGCGTTTCTTGATATCAACCGCACGCAGAGAACCACCTCTTGCATGAATATGTGCACTTATAAGCAGTATTCTATAATTTGAATTTGATATTTTTTAATCATTTAAAAATTGGGTTGAAATAAATAAATGAATGGATTTTTTTCTACCTGTTTAAAGCAAATAAATGTATTGCAAGGAGTAACCACGCAATGGATTGCGTGGTTACCACGGACAAACCATCCTACTTCTGTTAGTATAAAATATTTCCAACTACTCTAAATATACAAAGATGATAGTGGTTATTACCAAGAAAATAAAAATTAATTGATCAAAAGTACGGTATTTTCCAGGTTCTAAATGACTTATTAATTTTAAACAATATTATCTTCCACACTCTCTATAATTAGTTTTATTTTTAACAAGATTATCTTTCAGGTTATCAATAACTAATTTAACTTAAGCAAGATTATCTTTAAGGCTCTCAACAACTGTTTTTTCTTAAAAGGCTGGCCGAAAATAAAGAAAATTCGCAGGAAATGATAGGCTACTTGAAGAAGATAGGGAGAAGATATGCATGGGAATTTACATTGAAAAGTCAAAAGTGAAGGTGATTCAAAAAATGAAAAGCCGATGAAAATCAAAAATGGAAACCAGGAGTTGGAAAACATAGAGCTGTTCACGTACCTAAGTGGTCTGCTGATAAAGGAAGCCTACTGCATCAAGGAAATTAGGTCAAGGATCGCCATGGCCAAGTAAGTTTTCAACCAGAAGAGGTTACTGCTGACCAGCAAGTTGAGTTTGGAACTGAGGAAGAAACTGATGAACGACACATTTGAAGCAACAAGCTTTATGGAGCAGAAACTTGGACTCTTAGGAAGATGGAAAATAAATACTTGGAGAGCTTTGAAATGTGGAAGACTCGAGAAGATCAGGTGGACAGACAGGGGGATAAATGAACAAGTCCTAAGAAGAGTTGGTGAGAAGAGAACCATTTTGGATGTGATTCTTCAGTATAAAGTAAACTGGATCAAACACATCCTTAGGAGGAACTGTATTCTACAGGGCGTCATAGAAGGAAAGGTTGAGAGAAAGAGGAACTTAGGAAGGAGGATGATTCAAATATTGGATGACTTAAGGAAAGAAGAACATTCTGGGAGCTCAAGGAGGAGGCATGGGTGGTCTAAGTTCACTGATTAAAGGAACGAACCTTTAGTAAGATAGAACACATAATAATAATAATCTTCTAGGCTCTCAATAACTAATTTATCTTAAACAAATAGATATGGATTATTTTATCTCTGAAAGGTGATTCTATAAAGGCCTCATATTATTAGTAAAATTATAGCAAAATATGTAAATGTAATGTTCACATCTATATTTTATAATGATTATGTAGTATGCAGACCTATATTACTATTGTTCCTTTATTAAAAACGTACATTGAAATATTTATTACATTTAGCGAAATGTAGAAGATTATAAACATATATGTTAAATTTATACAAATGTAAAAGCATCCCCCCCCCCGGATTAGATACATAAAGCTTCACATCAAAAATAAACTAAATTGTCTGCTAAAATAATATTAATCTATTATGAAATTGTGATTATGTCATGGAAGCTTGCATTTTCAACAGTCGCATACATTAATATCGGAAGTAGTCACTCACATCTGACGTCCACTGTCATTAAATACGATTCCGCTTCGAAAGTAATATGTATACAGCATTAATGATCAGAAATCACATTATCATTAACGTGGCATGTGTTGGCAATCGTGTAACATATATTTTCCACTTTAATTAGACCGACATTCATGGTAGTTAAATAATCTTCAAATATGGTGAGTGTAATAATTATTGGTTTGTTTTTATTAAAATAAGAGGCGTCTTTGTATTAGCTAATTGGACCATGGCTACTCTTTGAGTCGTGCTTAATCCGCGGCTTTATATCTTTGAATAATATGTAATAATTCAGAGTTATAACTAAACTAACTTGGGATCGGGACGAATCCTGGATAGCTCAGTGGCTAGAGCATTGACGTATAAAGCTAAAGTTCCCTGGTTCGATTAAATAGTTCTAAAAATAGTCCTACAGTGTCACAATTTTTGTTTATCTCTAAGTAGTTTTTTTGTTACCGTATGCTATTATAAATCATCTGCAACTCAAGACTAGTTGACTTGTTCACGAAAATGTCCTGAGGAGTCTTCCTGCCAAGATGTGGTTTAAAAAGGTCCGTGGTAGCAAATGTCTGTCTATAATAGGAAACTAGGAAAAGGTGATTTTAAAAAGCAAGTCAATAATTTCAATGCGCAAATATTAAAGTGACTGTGTAAACTCGTCAGAGGAAGAGGGCAAGTGTTATCTGTAGATAAACAAGAGGCCTCTCACGGTGAACTGCTAATTTTCTTCCCTCTCTTTCTATTTCGTACATTGGTGTCTAAGTGTGATAGTGCTTAGACTGCTTAGGTGCGTCAAGTTAAGATGCAACCCGTTTCTCAAAATAGCTTCGAAATCTCCAAGTTGGCAACGTCGCTAATTTACACTTGTTTATTATTTTAAATTATGTACTAGAGACTAGGTAGCCGAGTATCCTACCCTATAAGTGACTTTAAGTTAAATAATCTTAAGTTAATTAACTCTGATTCTACATTATACAGTCATAATAGTCCGGCATAAACCCGTCAATTACTTCCGAAGTGCATCATCTGACGGCTAAGTACGTTCACACATGCACTGCCTATAACACCCTTGTAACTTTTGACGGTTGAAAACGCTGCGTATTTCTCAACATGAGCTGCAACAATGATCCTTACAATCTCGTCGGCCTTCAGGGTACGACCCAACAAACATAATCCAGCCAGGAACAGTTTTTCTTAAAGAGTATTTAAAAATGGTAGCTCAGTTCCCTCCAGCTTTCCCTTAGCTAAGCAAGACATCCCTGTAGCTCAAACTCTCACAACATAGTTAGTGTTCTTAACATGACTATAAAACTACTACTTTTCACACCGGTTATTAATTATCATTTTTTTTAACCAAGTTTAAAGGCAACCACTATGATCCAAATATTATATCTGGAGAACGTAAGACCTAGTAGTTTGGATTCATTTACAGTAGATGTTATTTTTGAATTATTTGAATTGTCGATTCAGTGGATGAATGGTCTAAGGCATCTTTCTCGTGTTAGACCGGTCTGCTAATAATGGGTTGATCTGAGTTTGAATCCCAGTCTGGTCATTTAAGGGTCATTTTAATAGATGGTTTTCCAAGCTCTTAAATCATACTATCGTAATTAGTACATTATGCGTGTAAATAAATTTCTAAGAAGAGGGAGTGAAAATAGAAAAATTTTGGATTTGATTCTTCGGAGCAAAGCAAACTGGATTGGTCACATCCTTTGGAGGAACTGTCTTCTGCATGACGTCGTAGAAGGAAAGGTTGAGGTAAAGAGGAGATTAGGAAGGAGGAGGCAGAGGACAGGGTGCATTGGCGGTCAAAGTTCACTGACACAAGGAATGGACCAGTCGTAAGACAGAACACCTATAATAATAATAATAATAATAATAATTCCTAAGCCTAAAAGTTATTGAGACACGATGATAACAAAATTAATGTTTAGATATGATTGACAAATGCTCTCCACCAGAATAGAACCATCACTTTTGGCTTAGTGCACCAGTGATCTATCTATCGTTTCCAGGTTTATTCATAACACTTCCTGAACAGCTTACCCAAAGGTTCCAGGTTCGATTCTCTTGACCAGGTGTCAAGTTTTCACGGAAATTAAGCTTAAATAAAATATTATATTGATATTTTTAGTGGAATACTTACAAAAATTCCGTTTTGTTTAAAGTTTTTGCGATCTGAAAAATACTTAAGAAATATTGAATTTTACAACTCGTAACAACTCTTTATGACAATTTCCGGTGTGTAATGTGTATAATCATTAACATTCATAAGTAAACTAATTAACTTCAAATTATAACATCAAGAATGTATTTATGTATGGTAGTAAATGTATAGGTTATGGCCCACAGAAGTAAAACGTAAAAAAAGGGAAGGGGGGAGGGGTGTTGATTCATTTTTACGAGGGCTGGCGACGTTAGTAGAGCACACGTTTGTGTTATTACCGTTTTAACAACTGTATTAAAACGCTAACAATACGTACTCGCAGCATAAACTATCAAACTATTATAACCTTTCCTCATGACTGTTTAGAACGTCCACGCCACAATTGTTAATTTACTTCTCCGGATGTATCCGTGATTATTCGTGAAAGATCTGGAAGGCTCTTTATCGGGTGACTCTTTATGATTGTTCATAAAAAATAATGATTTAATTATCTTTAGAAAAGTGTGGTGAAGCTTTTTAGTCAAATATTCAAATTTTCGAAGTATGCAATTAAATATTTAAGCTATAACCCATTTACAGTTTTAACAGGAAGGTTAAATTTCATAATAATCTTATTATTAAAGGTTAAAGATAATATCTATCAAGGGGACCTGGCGGTCTAGGGGCAAGGTGTCAGACTTCTATGCTGGCGGCTGGGGTTCAATCCCCGGTCCCGGCATAAATTTATCTGATTACCAAACCCTTCCTTCACCTCTGACAAGACATCTTGTGAATGTGGGGAATGCCAGGCCTCCACCGTGGTTCGGATTCCACGTTAAACTGTAGGTCCTTCATTTCATCTCACAATCACCCTACCATTACACATTAGCGTAAGTGCGTATAACCCGAACGGGTAGTAAGACGCGGTGCTAATAATAATAATAATATCTATCAAGAATGACAGATGACCACATTATTTTTTTCAAGGGGCCAGGAAACGTCGACATTTATCAAAATCTTGAGCTCAATTTTTTTACGCTTACAATACTTTCTCTCTAAGCTGTCGAGAGCAAGTAAAAAACCAGTTTTTGAAATGTTACGGAAATCTGGGCCCTGGAAATAACCATATAGACACATTTTATAGAAAAAGGCTCAACAAAATATTTAAAATATATATAATTGTTTCTTTTTTACGATGATTTTGAATTACACTAGAACGTCGATTAACCGAACGTCAATTATCCGAAATGTCAATCAACCGAACGCCTGTTTTAAATAATGTGACATTACGAGTGACGTGCGAGACATTAAAAAAAAGCCCGCGTGGCGGTGGCCCTGTGCAATGACCTTGCTCACCGCGCCACACCACCGCACCACACCACGCCGGGCTGCGCCTGATAGTGTGATGCTCGCCACTACACTTCCGCTAACTGTTCACTTCAGAAATAAACTTTGTCAAGAATTTTTGATATATAACAAAGTAATTAATTATAGTATGATTTATTATAGGCCTACTATAAGTAAAGTTGAAAAATTTAATAATAAAAATATGTTTTGAAATGTTAATTGTATTTTTATTGCCATGGTTTGTTTCCGATATTGTTTTATGATTACTCTTAGAGTTTTTTTTTTTAAAATAAAACACTGAAATTTGGTTTTGTGTTTGATTAGTTCCTATTAGTTCGGATAATCGACTCTCTACTTGTATTTATAAACCTTTACTTTTTCAATTTTAACAAACTATGTATTTTATTATTTTATTTTACTCGCCATCCTTCCCCTGTTGTTCTTCTGTTAACTCTGTCTGACTTCCCCTGTAAAGCCCGATACCCGACAAACCATCCGTTTGTCCGTCAGCTGGGGTGGAAGGTGCAACATCTCAACATGCCACAAGCAACCCGGAAAGGGTTTGCGAGGGTTGGGGGGAGGGGGGTTGGAAGGGCAAGGAGCTAACGAACTTCAAGAGCAAGACCAGCTCAATCGCCGAGAAAACGAGGTGTTCGGCGAAGCGGGAAACTCACTCCTGTGTGTGTGTGTGTGTGTGTGTGTGTGTGTGTATACACAGACACTTCATTCTCTTCCTCTTTCTCCTTTTCGCTTTTCAACCTTATACATTCTCTATTATTTTGTTTCGCCTTAACGTGGCGATATGGGTTTTTACAATCCGATATAGAACTTTCCATAGATAAAATATACTAGAAAAAAAATTCTTTAGCTTTATTACAAAGGTCGTGGAAAGCTAATTTTTCTAAGGGGGGCTCGCTAGAAAAACTTACTATACTTATATCCGATAAAAGTTTGTATAAAGGGTGTGTTCAGAGGAACTTACCTCGCTATGCCCTTTGATTTATCTTTACGACAAATTACACACTTGTACAGTTTATTTGTAATGAATAAAATGGGCTTGACTGGTCAAAATCATATATATATAAATTTTACTACCCGTCCGGTTTATACTATTGTATATTAGTTACGCTAATGGTTTTAGGGATTGGAAAGGTTATATTAATAGGAAGTGTACCCACATTTGCGTGAAGTTAGAGCGGAAAACCATTATAGGAAAACCTCCATCAGTACACCCGACCAAGATTCGAACCTCTATCTCCGTGTCATCGGCAGTCTAGTCTAATACGAGAGTGGCGCGTTAGACCACGCGGCCATTGAAGTGGCTCGAAATTGTATCAAGGCCGTACCATTGCGTTTACAACCCGAGGATGTGTTCTAGTGTGTTCGTTGATATCAGCTGGGGTTGAACCAACAAATATCGGGTCTTGAGGCGAGAGCTTTTCTCCGAGAACACCATTTTGCTGTTTATACATTTTAATCACACGTTCACCAGGTTTTGGTTAGTTAGGCTTAAGTGTTTCCACTGGTTACACACGCTCACACTCACTATCACAATCATACTCTCCATCACCATCACCTCATCTCATCAGGACATGGAAAGAGCCTCCACGGAAAGGATGTACTATTAGTACATTCGGGCGTCCCCTGTACAACGGTACATCGGTACTGGATAATATTCCCACTACTGAGCTACGAGTGATGTAGCCCAGACACGCGATATTACTATCACGTATAGTAAAAATCACAATGGATTTAAATATGTTATAGCACTATATACGAATGTACTGTCCGTAATAATAAATACTTTATAACGATTAAATTAAACTAGATACTTGCACAGATTTATTCGTAAAGAAAAAAAAAGATCATTCCCTAATTTCGACAGAATTATTATTTTAATTAAACGCTAAATTTCATGAGTAACTAACGTTATAATGTCACATAAAATTTGAAAGTGTATTAAAAACACATTTGAGAGTTATTTAAAAGAATGAATTTGTTAATATGATTCTCACTAAAAACTTGCCTTTTAATTTGCAACATCATTTTCAATGTTCAAAACTTTATCACAAGTTTTCTGTCCCCCATTCTTTAAACTTTGGCTAGAAGTTTTACTTCGTAAGGAACAAAACTTTAACCATTATCGATTTTTTTCTAAACATTCATTTTTCATACTTTGTTTCTTTTTGTAATTTTTTTTTTTTAGTAAAGACGTTTTCAATCTTCCGAAGTCCTCTCATTAAAATCTTAAATGTCATGTACAGGTAAAGACTGAACAAAGGATTTTTATCCAAACAAAATATATTCAGCATACTCAAATATTAATTAGGGAACGCTGGATAACACCTTGGAATATCAACCTAATTAAAGTAAATACATAAATTTGTGCGTAAATGAGAATACAATGGTATATAATGATAGGTGGCAAAATCTTGATTCTATTAAATTATACATTTTAAATTATTTTATTTCAATAAATGCTGTATTAGC
Source organism: Timema californicum (assembly GCA_902141385.1). Taxonomy (NCBI): domain Eukaryota; kingdom Metazoa; phylum Arthropoda; class Insecta; order Phasmatodea; family Timematidae; genus Timema; species Timema californicum. Next base: position 13,401 of record CABFOW010001593.1, read on the forward strand.
ATCAAGATAGATATCATTGGGAAGATAAAAACTATGCAATACAAAATATGTCATAAATATATATATATACAAAACAGAAATTGATCTTCATAAAATGTATCATTATAACATTAATATTATAAGTATTTCCAAAATAGGTTTTCAAAATCTTTCTATGACATAAAGTTAAACTATATTGCAAACAATTTTAACTCTTAAAGGATATAAAATTTCAATATTTACCATTCCAAGACATAACATGAAACATTAATTTGCTTCGAAAGCTCTTTATATTTAATTATTTGGTCATATATATAACCTCTCATATTTTCTTTGTAAAATTTTAACTCATTTAATGTCATTTTAAATGTCTACTTGTTTTTTTGTAATCAGTTTAACCATCTTTTACTAACATGATACTTAATAAACTTTACTTTTTCCAATCCAAGT
>CABFOW010001593.1:14144-51767 GCA_902141385.1 Timema californicum
ACGGTGCTAATAATAATATATTAAGCTACTACGCTCTTTACTTAATTTATTTCTTTATGATGTTATTTAAAATGATGAGATGGTGTGTCGGTATTATTATTTTAGCTAGTCCAGTAAGTACTTACATTTCTTTGTACTGAACGTATTTTGACATCAATTCGTATATTCAATAATTTACATGTTACGTGTACTAAAATAGTTCAATTTTAATAGTGAAACCCTCTTATTGGTTTGGGTGATGTTCATGAAACCTTTTAGTCACTTTTAGTCACTTTTAGTCTACAGGTTTCGGCTCAATGTCCGATACCACTCTTTCGTATCATGTCCCAACAAGCGCTATGAAAGTGATTGGAGTCGAACTGTGGTCCCGTCCGCGTGGAAGCCGGGGAGCAAGACCACGTGACCTGCCCTCTAGCGCCACACACGGCGGGCCCAGAGATCAAGAACGCGTGGTGACGTCAGACTAGCATTATCCATACTCTACACAAAAGGGACTTATTAGAAAGTACGAAGATATTTATTGAGGTTAATAAAGATAACATTTCGTTATATATTGGTACTATTTTATATTTATAGATAACTATCTTTTAAAAGTTACGTTTCCAGATAATATGAACTTACGCAAGATAACGTGAAGGTATACGTTGTATATAGTTGTCAGATAAAGCTCTTCCTGTGAAAATGTGACTGTACTCTCTTTAAAACACAAACATTGACTAAGAACAAACATGCAAGTAACCAACAGGGAGTCGAACACAAACACCCCGCAATGTTTTAAGAGCAGCATACAAACCTCAATAAACATGACTTACTGCTTTTCGTAGAGTTGTAGTTTCTCTTTATTCAACTGATAATTTCCTGGAATATTTCCTATTTATTTATGACCGCAATGTTATGATATTACTGTAGTAACGGGTAATTACTTCCGGTTCTTTAAAAATGCTCCAAGTAACAATCTACAAACAGGTAAAATTATGAATCGTGCTGTACACTTTTTAAGGCAAAATTTATTAATGTTTTGCAAATTAAATCGTGTAGTTAGAAAATAATACGCAAGATAAAGATTTTAATTATTGTTGAAATAATGACATTTTATATAACACAGTAAAATTAATTTTATAAAATTTTACAATCATATTTAAGATGGCTTTTAACGCACGCATTCACTCTGTACTGAATTTAATGTTAAATTTATCCGCATTATACGCTGGAATGTTGATGATGGTACTTGATTATTGATCAGATGTACATAGGATATTTTCCGCTAAATGACTTATCACTCTATCTCTCTCCACGCGAATACGGGTAAATTTCCTTTCAAATTCTACCTTCCCCATTATAGTTACACTAGCGTAATAAAAGTATACGTATAAGTCTGATTCATCAGACGATGTTAGGATAATCAAGTCTCGTAGATTACGGTGGACAGGCGTGAATGGGAGAACCTAGAACCTGGTTCAGGTACTGACTGGCAGACACAATGGGAAGAGACCATTGGTAAGAACTAGACGTAGATGGGAGGATACCATTAGAATGTACCTGGAAGAGATAGGGTGTAATGAGGTGGACTGGGTAGAATTAGCTCAAGATAGAGATTGGGTGTGATGAGATGGACTGGGTAGAATAAGCTCAAGTTAGAGATTGGGTGTGATGAGATGGACTGGGTAGAATAAGCTCAAGTTAGAGATTGGGTGTGATGAGATGAACTGGGTAGAATAAGCTCAAGATAGAGATTGGGTGTGATGAGATGGACTGGGTAGAATAAGCTCAAGATAGTGATAGGTGGCGTGCTTTAGTAATTGGGGCAATGAAGTCTCGAGTTCTTAGTGCCATAAACTAAGTATAGTCCGTACTGGTACTAATACGCATTGAAAAATAGATAAATATTATATTTGAAAAGAAAGATAACCTTTAGTTTGTAACTGTAACGACATTTAAAACTATGATATGAATTTTGCATATTTTCTATTAATTATTTATTTTAATATTTCATCTTAAAAAAATTAGAATCCTTCAATATATGTTAGTGCTTACATCATTCATTAGACTCACCTCTTTTTACCATTTGATTAGTTGCTATTTTACTTAAGAATATATGACGAACTATTTTCTTACCTTTATCAGTTTATGAAATGATTTGAATATCTTAAAATCAATCAATAATATACTTGTCAGCAAATTAATCACATAATTTTTGTAGGGGATATTTATTTTAAATAAAGTACGTGGCCACACTATTTTAAAAATAATCTTGATATCAATCAAAATGTCAAGAAGATAAATAGTTTGACTAAATATATTCACGATTCTGATTCATTCCCAGAGCCATGCTTACAAAGTAATTTACTATTTGTGGATGTGCGTGCATTGCTCCTCTTTCCTCTTATCCTGTAACAGCTCCTCTTTCCTCTTAGCCTGTAACAGCTCCTCTTTCCTCTTAGCCTGTAACAGCTCCTCTTTCCTCTTAGCACTGTAACAGCTCCTCTTTCCTCTCAGCCTGTAACAGCTCCTCTTTCCTCTTACCCTGTAACAACAATTCATGATCCTGGTAACATCGAGTGTTGTGTTTTAAGGGAGGTCAATTGTATAGCAAAATAAGAGTTTGTAGTTACTATGTTCTTTTTGAATATTTTGTCTTGAATAACGGGTGTTGCAGAAGCTCAACACATAATTGGGGTTACTATAGTCTGGGGCTGCACATTTAGTGAAATCTAAGTCACTCGTAATACCAACTTCCCCCCCCCCCATCTACCCTCCCTTCCAATACTACTATTAACCCCCAAAACTTCATTGCTACTGGCATAATGACCCTCTGAACATGTCGGGATTCAAACAAAAGTCTTTGGCTCAACAGCTTTAAATAAACAAGTTAGCAGCTGACTTTAGCACAGATACATTTCAATATATTATTCATGTTGGACTATACTTGCATATTTTTTTTTACTTTCTCGCTATATTACAGGTAGAGAAAGTATTGTGATTATCAAAAAATCAAACTTGAGATTTTGATGAATCTCGAAGTTTCATGACCCCGCGAATCCGAAAAAGTGGTTTTTGAATTTCTGTCCTGTCTGTCTGTACCTCCGATTAGAGCCTAAACTATTTTACCAATCGGACTAAAGCTTGGTATCTAAGGTTTTCATAGGGATGCTCTGAGGGATTTTTGGAATTGAATATTTAACCCTAAAATCAAGGGTAGTTTACTGAAGGGCAAAAATAGAAAAAGTAGATTTTCTCAAAATCGGTTCAATAATTTTGATTAAATTTTATTTATGAATATCTATAAATATTCCAAACAAAATGCCTACTCTCAATATTTCGGCAAAATGACTTTAAGGGTTCCGGTCTGATGCGTAAATTCTTATTATTTATCATATCTCAGTAACATCTTTGAGACATGACCTTACTTATTGCAAATATGTAGGTATATTTATATTAAAAATCTTTTATTTGAAGCATATTTTTATAAAACAAATAACTTTAAAGCTATAGTAGTTGTTGTTTTCTCTTTAACCTCTTAGGAGAAATGTTTGTACAACACTGATCTATATCCCTTTTAGACTCAATAGTCAATATTTAAATTTTTTTTATTGATCAAAATTTATAAATGATGAATTGAATAGCAATGCGATGACCTGAATATGTGAAATACATATTAAAATGTTAAAAATGGAAAATTTTAACAGGAATTCGAAATTTTACTATGAAGTGTTACCCTTTTGGACCCAAAATCGATCATTTTTATCGGTTTAAACATACAAATGAGTAAATTCTTTAAAAATAAAACTATAAAATTTAAAATTGGGACTAAAAAAAGTTTTATATAAGTATAGTGCAATTTATGCTTGAGTTTGGTAGTGTATATTATTTCGTTTCACATATATTACGAGTTTTGAGTAAATGTCTCCATTTTTAAACAATAGAGCGAGAAAGCCCTTGCGGAGCTCCGTACCATTTATTTTGAATTTTAAATTTACACTACATCCCCTTATATTTTATAATGTCACTCTTATATTTATTTTAATCTTAAATTCCTGGTATCTATATAGATTTTTTTTAAACCTTTAGTATATCATGTTAGTTTTTTGTAGCACCATGTTAAGCCTACTACCTATACAGGTTATACGCAATCACACATGTTCTTACCAATTTTGAGTTTCATAGCGTGGGTATATTTTGATTCATTTCTTAGCTTGATCAATGTTTTAAAAAATATCTAGATGTTCTTTTATTTTATTTCGAACAACTCTTTTTTAATGGGTAGATATAACTAACTAAAACAACCGATGGTTGCCGATTGACTAGGACCTTGGGGTAGTTCTCCTTTCAACTGTCACCAGTATTTGATTAATTAAACTTAAGGTAGGTTGACGTGTTTCCACTGGTTGTACACCCTCATACTATAATCATCATTATTATTATTATTATTATTATTTAGCACCACGTCTTACTACCCTTTCGGGTTATACGCTTTACGTACTAATTACGCTAATGTATTAGGAATTGGGAAGGTTGAATTAGAGAAAGTGAACCCACATTTGCGTTGAGAGAGAGTGGAAAACCATTTGGGGGAAAAAAACAGTTCACTCGACAGAGACTCGAACCTCAATCTCCCCGTCCTCAGTAGTCGAGCTCAACACGACTAGCGCGTTAGCCAACTACGCCACGGAGGCGGGTCATACTATAATCCTCATTCTCACGATCACCCTCATATCATCTGGACATGTGAAGAGCCCCTACTGAAAGGATGTACTATTAGTACATTCGGACGTCCCCTGGACAACGGTACATTAGTACTGACCAATCTGTACACTACTGGACTACTATAGTAGCCCAGACGCGCAAGACTAGGCCTATATTATTAACCCAAAACAAAAAAAAGTATCCTATAACTAAACTATCATATGAAAAAATCAATTAAATAGTAGCAACTATTAAAAGGGATCTCAAAAAATCACATATTACTGGAAACAAAGCAAGCCGAGGGGAGGGGGGGGACATTTTTAAAAACGTGCTTGGCATTTAGCAATTTTTCCTTCTCCTTTACCATGTTTTCTAACTTATAAAAAAAACAGAGAAGAATATTATTTAATACAACAGCTGCGTATGACGTAACATAATTAGCCCAGATTGTGTGCTCTGAAAAATAGAACAAAAGAAAATGAGTGATAGGATGGATAGAAAGAGAGAAGGAGGAGATGCAACTTCACAGAGGAACGCTCTATAATGTTTCGTAATGTTTACTGACACTGTCAACACCGAACACAGGACTATTTTTGGTAAATTATGAGTTTTATGATGAAAGGGGGTATATGAGACGCCCCCCTACCCCCCAAAAAAAGGAAGCCTTGAATATGCACGTGGTTCTCGACCCGCATATTCAACACTGTCATAATACAGGCAAACAAAACTAGGAGCTCTTCACTAAGGAAATTAAATAAATGAGTGATGAGGGAGGTTTGTTGCATGCAAGTCTGTGTGAAAACCAATCAACGCTCGCTCGCTCGCTTCTATCTCTTCTTGGAACTATTTTGGAGGGTAAATTTGCTCTACCCGCTCGTTCTAACAATGACAATAAGGGTTCATTCAACTTGGTCTTCTTTGTCAGGCCCTCGTAGGAATTGAATATGATTACTGTAAATGAAATGAGATTGCGTTTGGGTTATACTGCGCTCTCATCCACTAAAATTCAAAGGGATTGGGATTACACAATTTCTCTAGGGATTTCCATATAGTATCATATTGTTTTAAGTAACCGAGCGATACAAATCTTTCTTAAATTTACTACGATCTCATATGGTTTATATTAGAATATTTTTGGTGGAAATCATATTTAATATTTATTATTCATGATTAATTAAATGAGAATAACCTGTACAGGTGCATTCCAAATGAAGGGCGCATGGAAAATAGGCGTTAAGTCTAATTTTAGCTCAAACTGAGCAACTGAGACAGTCGTCAGGACTTTTTAATGCACTCTAGATTATACTGAAATGACGAATCGAATCAAATTTAAGTTACATTTAAAAACTAAATTTCTTACCCGCTTCGGTGGCCTTATGGTCTAAGGCGATACTCTAGCAATAGGCTAGACTTTCTAGGATGGGTAGACCATGGTTCGATCCCAGTTGGGTGTACTGAGGGTAGTTTTTTTACCCCTAATGGTTTCACCTTCTCTTCACGCGTGTAGACGTCCTCTAAATTCAATTTTTCTCATCCCTTATTGACTTGTGTAATTAGTACATAAACGTATAACCCAAGAGGATGTGTTTTCCTAGGGTTTTATATTATAAACTCGCTTTGCTCGTTGTGGGCTCCGCCCCTGAAGCCCTACCCCCGGTGGGTGTAAACTAATGTAATTCCAGCGTTGTTTTGAACATTGATTTATTCTTACAATTTTATGATTTTACCTGTTCCATAAGTGTGTCAGAAAATTAAAAAAAATTAAAAAAATGTCTGTAAAATGTGCAAAATTGGCATAAAATAAAAAATCTAGCTCTGGTGCAATCCATTTTTTGATAGGTCTTACCGTTTAGCCCCAAGAGGCCTCCAAAGAAAGGTCCGCACTGACTTTAAAGTTGCCCCACCATTTTAAATTTATTTCGGGGGTTAAATTTTTTTTTTTAAACTTTTTGGAATATTCCTATCGGTTACAGGCTAGAAAATATAAGTTTTTCAAATTTCAAGTTTCTAGCTCATCTGGAAGTGGGTCAGCCATGTGGCTTTATAGTATAGTGTTGAAGCTGTTGTACTGAGACATGTCTAATGTGGGTTTCCCTCTATCTACACTGCCCCTTTAAAATGTAAAATCTGAAATATTAATTTAATAAGGCACACAGATGTATCCATTTTATAATTTACTCTCTATCTTGATAACGTTCAAATCCTCCTTTGCCTCCACAAACACTCTCCGAACGGTTCTTTGAAAGTGTGAGTTTGCAGACGATAAATCCTCTCGTCCTCTTCCTTCCCTCATTTCTAGCACACTCGACCTAGATTGTAACCTAGAATTTGAAACATCCAGAAAACTGATGTAACCAAACATGGTCAATAAGTGTTTCTAAATAGTTTATTTTTTCAAAATATATTTTCAATGACGATGACTGACGTGTGTCCTAATGTAATGTAAAAAGTTTTGATACGACACTGCACGTTTCTTTTCTAATAAAGACTACAAATAAAAGTTAAAACAACTTAACGCTACATTTATAGGGAACTTGATATCCATGCGAACACTATTACTTTAAAGTAGGACTAGTCAATTTAAGGTTTATAAACACGGTAATATATTTGGTAAAAACTTTACCAATCATGTTTGGTTTGGGTTGAACATATTAGTAAGGTTTATGTTTATAAATTACATGTGTGTATATGGAAAAACTATTATGGACAGAGTCAGTAATGAATGGATGCCACGGGAGTGTGGTTTGAAAGGGAATCTAACAGGTCAACGTGAAAGAAGTGTCTTACGTTGGTTTGGGCATGTCGAGAGGATGAGTGTGGATCGAGTGACCAAGCTAATATATGAAGGTAGAGTGTGTGGATAAGAAGGAAGGAGTAGGCCATGTAAGACATGGCTAAATTTTGTAGACGAATATGTGGAAAAGAGAAAATTAAGAGCTTTAATAATAAAATATCATATATGACTCAGTATATGGATGTTGTTAAAGAGAAGGGAGTATGCAAGGATAGGGAAGAGTGGAGAAAGTTAGTGAGGATGGATCAAGTATGACCTATCCTGTATAAGTATACATTCTCATTTAAAAAGAAAAGATTGGCTTTTAATATTGGTACAATTAAACCATTCTAATTTATTGAGGTGTCTTCAGGACAGTTTTCTTCAATGGGGAATTTAGCACTATTTTTCCAAAAGGTTTTGTTTGTTATCTCATAGTCGGATAAATAAATCAACACTAATGTTCTTTATTAATAAAACTCGCCACATTCAAGTGAAGGCAAACTTATTTTAACACATGAATGTCTCAAAACATTTGACAAATTGAGCAAAGCTCCCCATACTAGAGCAAAGTCAGCCCATTATCTATGGTATTGATAAAGCTTACCTGTTTTTTTTTTAAGTTACAAAACTATATTTCGTCTCTAAATAATGGATTGAAAACCTCAATCCGTCACCCATGAATTTATAATAAAACTATACTTATTACTTGTCACGTTATTAATCGATATAAAGGATGAAAAATAAATATCTCCAACTCGGATCAAAGATGCCAAACACTTGAAGACAAAGTTTTGTATTTGTGTCGAGTGAGAGACAGGTAGGGGGAGAGGGGGGTGCTAGAGGGTGGTGGGTGGCCCATCAATCGTCTGACAACGTCTACGACCGGAGGAACGACATTTAATAAAACGTTGAACACCAGAAGGGGCGAAGCCACTTGGCAGTGATGTAACGCATGTGGCAGCCGGGATGAAAGTGTGTGGTGGTGTCGGACCGGCGGAAATAATGTAGACAACGCTAGGTAGGAACAAGTATTTATGTTGGAGAATATATTAAGCGTGTTGCTTTAATATAGCGAGCCCAGCTTCGGTGTCCACACGGTCTAACGCGCTACTCTCGCAGTAGACTAGACTGCCGATGACGGGGAGAATTAGGATTGGTCTACTGAAGGTGTATTCCTGAATTGTTTTACATTCTCCCTCCACACAAATGTGGGTACACTTCATACGAGTGTAACTTTCCTAATCTCTAAAACCATTATCGTAATTAGTACATGAAAGTATAACCCGAACGGTTAGTAAGGCGTGGAGAGAGAGAGAGAGAGTATATCTACGATATTACTCTACATAAACTATCAAACCTGTGTACAAATTGCACAGTAATTAAGGTAAAAAGATAGAAACAAATAATTTGATTAGTAAAGACTTGTCTAAACTAAAAAAAATATCTCAAATTAATAAAACGCAAATAGACTTAAACGAGAATTCCATTAAACTAATGACAGGTAACCCACTCTCCCCCGAGTGAAGATGGGTGCCCAATCCCCAGACGTTCCAGAGATGATTTTGTGATGGAGGGGGTGCATAGGGGATTTTTTTTTTCGGATAAGGTCTCGAGGGGTATCCCTCATCTGAAGAAAAACCCCATAGCCCCCAACGGTTCCAATGATGCGTTAGGACTGACCCCTTAGTCCCAGTGGTTCCGGAGATACGCCAGGGGGAGTGGGGGGGATTGAAGGGATGACCTTTTCGACTTCCAATATAAATTATTGTAGATTAAACAGTGGTTGCACATCTTCAGGTCATCATCACAATTCTATTAAAGACTTAGTGTGTCAATTCATAGCCATAAAGTAGGTTGGCAATGGGTCTGACAGAAATACACACTGTTGTATTGAAGAGATGGATGATTCATAACAATCCCTACACACCAGAGTGAAAAGACCGGACTATATATACTTTTAATAGTTTATTCAATGATATAGTATTATAAGTATTACCATTTTAATTCCGGGTCTATGATAAGTAAAAAAAATATAGTTTTAACCTTTTTTTCTGGTTCAGAGCATCATACTACCCTTTTAACCATTCGTCGTATTAAAAATATTGAGGCAAGTTCAAATTTTGACTAAACGTCCACGCATTTATGTGGAGATAAAAAAAAAGTTTATTTATGGAGAAAAAAAATCACTCCTCAGTAAACATAGGTNAAAAAAAGTTTATTTATGGAGAAAAAAAAATCACTCCTCAGTAAACACAGGTGGGATTCGAACTTTGATGTCTCCGAGATCAACATGTCAAGATTGATCCCTTATCTCACCATCTCCCAATGGTGGGTAGTTGGAATACCATGTTTATAATAGTAAAAATATAAATAACTTAACAATTACCAATTTAAAAAGTCCAGAAAAGCTTCTAGGTGTATATAATCTTAAAAAATGTTTGCCTCCGGTGGTTGGCAGTAACAATACCCCTAACCCCCTCTATCCCCCCCTAATTCACAATCCTGCGTACGCTACTGATATTTAGAAAACATTTAGAAAGTTAATAGTAATTATATTAGGTTAACTTATAAAATGTTAGAATATATCTTAGAATAATTTTCATAACAGATTTTAAATTAAAAGATTTGGATGGTTTTTATAAAATGAAACAACTAGTCTAAGGGTTGAAATTTAAATTGTTTGTATTTTAATACAAATGATTTGACTTTAGTTTAAAGCGTTCCAATATGGATGCCTTTCTAACTGACGGAAAACTCGTATTTGTAACTCGTACGTGTATTAATTTATTATATTGTTGGGGTGATCTGGTGGTCTAGGAGTAAGGTGTCGGACTTCTGGGCTGGGGGGTCCGGGGTTCAATCCTAAGTCACGGCGCTGATTTACATGATTACCAAACCCTTCCTTCACCTCTGACAAGACATCTTGTGAATGTGGGGAATGCCAGGCCTCCTCCGTGGTTCGGATTCCACGTTAAACTGTAGGTCCTTCATTTCATCTCACAATCACCCTACCATTACACATTAGCGTAAGTGAGTATAACCCGAACGGGTAGTAAGACGCGGTGCTAATAATAATAATAATAATAATAATAATAATAATATTATTATATTGTTTAAAAACATCATTTTAATACCAAAAAAAGTCTTTAAATCCCGTTTGTTGAAACGACAGAAGTGAACACTTGATCAAAATCTGTATTCAAAATGAACATCATACACTTTCTAAAGTTGCTTTTTTTTTCGTGAAGTATGAAATGACAAGCTTTGGTATACAAAATTGATATATATATATATATATATATATATATATATATATATATATATGTGTGTGTGTGTGTGTGTGTAAGTGTTCACAGTATATCAGTAGTTGGAAACTTGAATGAGTCGGTCGTATATAAAGTGGGTAGAACAAATTTCTGTCTTTGAGATTTAAAGAAACTGAAGAGATTCTTATTCAAAGAAGACATTCCGCCACTTTAAAGAAAATTAAATAGAACTTTAAAAAATGAAAAAAAGTCCTTAAAATACATTTGTGAATAAAATCATATTTTCCTCTCTTCGCAACCCCACATTAAATTTATCCCAGGTAGAGAGAGCTCTATAAAGCACATGACACTGGCCTGAGTTGTCTGAGCCCGGAGTTCGATTCCTGGATAGCTCAGTGGTTAAAGAATTGGCGTGCCAAACCAAAGGTCCCGGGTTCGATTCCCGTGTCCAGGTATCTTTTTTAAATTAAAGAATATAACCGAGGAAAGATTTGGCAATACAAATGGATTTACATCCTCTTTCCAAGTGAATATTGGTGCATTTTATTTTGATAAGCCTTCTTATTGCTACCTATAGTTAAATAATTGGTAATTATCGAGTTCTTGAATTTCATCTTACTGCCATTCCTGAATATACGCATTTAAATGCGTACACTTAAGAAACAATAAAGTATAATTTGCAGGAATTCTATCCTCAATTTATTATGAGAGAAAGTGTAAAACCGAGCAATTTTTTTCTAAAATGCATCGTTTTAATATTCAGGTGTCTCAACTTAAGTGCCTCACCCGGTATATTTAGAGACCCTAGATTATAGTAAATAAATATTTGAAATTTGGCCATAAAAAATTAATTTCCTCTTTCTCGAAACATTCATATTTTTGTTTTGTCTGAGAGGGGATAAAAATAATGTATAATTTAATAATCCGCTGAGTAAAATAGTTCATTATTACTTTGAAATTATCATAATAAATATTTTAGCATTAGATTTGAAACGGAATACCACAAACGCATGGGTTTTGGGTATATTATTTTCAAGTCTTCATATAAGAGAATAAAATTACGATCTAGCTTCGCGAGTCCACTGTTTATATATAGACTATTCTTTGATAGTTGTTGACATTGATGGTAAAGTCTGCGTAGATTTAAACTTGAGCCCTACTGCATTCATTTTACGGCAATCGAAATCAACATGGCCGCTAATGTTATTTGCATGTTAACGAACAAACGGAATTTTGCCTGGAAAACATGACTTTCGTTTTAAAATACGAATAATAATATTTCATGAAAAAACTTTGATTTCGCGTGTAAATACCTTTATCGTTTTATTTCGTGAAATACAAAATATATAATAATGATTTCTTTGAACATGAAACAAGTTTTAGCACTTTCAGAGTTGATATTTCAAATATTTTTGTGAAAACACTGTTCGCGGAAAGTCGGTGTGCCTAGGTATGTTTGATGCTGGTAAGACGAATTCTTCTATTTAGTTTCTGGTCCAAGCGAGCGTATTAATGATCACAGAACGTTATCTCCCCCTGGTTGGTAGGCAACCACTCAAGTGGATTAGCGCCAAGGAGGGGACCATCCAAAGAGAGGGTCAAGGAGTCCCTGGACGTTGGGACCACACGTATCTATCTGTCTGTCCGATCAAACACCACATCCCTTTCTCGGAACACACTCATTTATTCCACATACATTATACTTTAAAATAGAAAGGACGCCTTTCGGTGGTCAAATAGTCTTAAGGTGTCGGTCTCGCAAACATACAGGACTACCGATGACTGGGAGATAGGGGCTCGAATCCCGATCAGGTTTAATGGGGGTGACTTTTACTTAATTGTTTCACACTCTCCTTCCACGTAAATGCGGGTACCTTTCCTAATATTTTTTAGTTCCACGTCTTACAAACCGTTTGAGTTATACTCTCATGTACTAATAATGCTAATGGTTTTAGGGATTAGGAAGGTTATATTGATATAAATGCTACCCGCATTTGTGTGGAGGTAGAATGGAAAACCATTTTGGGAAAAGTACACCCGACCGATATTCAAACCTCGATCTGCCCGTCATCGGCTGTCCAGTCCACTGCGCTAGTAACGCGTTAGACCACTATATCACCGAAACGGGTTCCTAAAATTTCGACCTATCCCTCATAGTTTATTTTTTATAAACACTTTTTTTTCTAAATCTTTTGAGGGCAAAGATAAATTCATTCGACGGTCTGTATTTGGCCCGCGGGTCGTAAATTGCGGACCGCGGTGGCTTAAGCCATGCAAACACTGGGGCAAGTACTTAAGCCCGTGTTAGTAATAGCTGACATACCTACTACCGGCTAGTGACCCTGTCATGAGAGGCTGTTTAACTACCGGCTAGTGACCCTGTCATGAGAGGCTGGTTAACTACCGGCTAGTGACCCTGTCATGAGAGGCTGGTTAACTACCGGCTAGTGACCCTGTCATGAGAGGCTGGTTAACTACCGGCTAGTGACCCTGTCATGAGAGGCTGGTTAACTACCGGCTAGTGACCCTGTCATGAGAGGCTGGTTAACTATAGGCTAGTGACCCTGTCATGAGAGGCTGGTTAACTACCGGCAAGTGACCCTGTCATGAGAGGCTGGTTAACTACCGCCTAGTGACCCTGTCATGAGAGGCTGGCTAACTACCGGCTAGTAACCCTGTCATGAGAGGCTGGTTAACTATCGGCGAGTGGATGGAGTATTTGCTGGTTGGTTGTTGTGTTAAAATGTTGTCCGTGCGTAATGATTTTAGAAGCTCGTGTTTAATTTCTACAAGCAATAGTGCTATTTGGAGGGGTTCACAGGGGGATAGTTGAGCGATTGTTGTAAGTGGCAAGTTTTTCACGTGGCTTTGTGCCATCTACTAGCGCTAGTAAAGCTACATTCGCCAGTTAGTACTATTATCTAGTAAACTAGTCCAGTGTGGCCGAGTCCTTGTAATATTAGAATATGCATACCATACATACATACCTAATCACGCTGTTCCCTTGCGGGATAGGCAAGAAACTGTGTATTTAGATCGAAAAATAACTCCGAACTTAATCCATCTTCACTAACTTTCTCCACACTTCCCTATCCTTGCGTACTCCCTTATTCAACAACATCCATACACCGAGTCACACATGCTCTTTTTTTCTTAAATCTATTAATGTGTTTCTTTTTCACACATTCGTCTACAACATTTAGCCACGTCTTACATGGCCTACCCCTCCCTTTTGATCAACACACTCTACCTTCATATATTTGCTTCATTACTCAATCCATACTCATCCACTCAACATATCCAAACCAACGTAAGACTCTTCTTTCACAATGGCCAATTGTATTCCCCTTCAAACCACACTCCTTCAGCACCCATTCGTTACTGACTTTGTCCATACGAGCTTTCCCACATACATTTAGTCTTTTGTTTCTCTTGGCAACCTCACGCTTCACATCCATAAAACATTGTTGGCGTTAACACAACTTTACATACTGCCATTTTTGCCTCGTCCAATACTACTTCATTCTGTGCAATAGTCCACATAGATCACACTATTCTCCAGACGAATTCATCCGTCTGTCGATTTCACCATCCATCCTTCCAATATTACAGAACATTCTGACCAGCTACACAAAATCATTCACTTGTTCTAACAGTTTTCCATCTATACTAAGATGACAAACATTTTCTGATCCGCCCTTATCCAAAACTATTACCTTAGTATTGAAGACATTTATACGAAGATCCATTCGGCCTGTCGTCACATTCAAACGATTTGATGCATTCTGAAAATAAATTTTATTCTCAGCCATTAATACGGCATCATTGACCTATTATAGCGCCTTCATACACTGCCTAGCATAAATCATAAAATGCCTTAAGCATAAGTTAGATATTTTAAAAGTTGCTTAACATCGGGTTAAGTTATAAATCAAGACACTAATTGTATTAAACTTATTTGATACGATGAGCTCAGATCAAGAATTTTTTTTCTCTTAAATCCGTCAGGGACAGAGATTTATACCTAGGACTTTTAATTTTGGACACGAACAAATTGGGTGTCTGCGGTCAACTCCTTTGGCCGTGTATCAAAACAAACAAAAAAAAATCATTGCGCCAAGCCAAAGGAAAGTGTGGATTAATATTACTCGCAAATCAAATTTGCGAAAAAGCGAAGTAAGACGCTGTAATAGATGACCTCTTATTTTTCGGCAGTCATTTCCCAACACACTGGAGTACAGCTTGCATAACCGAGTTTAGTTGCTATTGGGTACAAGCTAAGAGTTTCTTGGTCACTAACAAGATTCATTGCAAGGCCAAAATGTGTACTGGCCCCCAACCCGGCTGGTTGTCGTTTCGTAACCTCCGACAACATCTGAAGACTCTTCCTGGTTCTTCTTTGTTCCCTTTCCCAACTCCATGGAAACCCATAAAACAGTGTCGCTAAGAGTTTGGCAAGTTGTTCCGCGCTTATTCAAACAAAATACGGGAACTTTGAAGACAGTGAGAGCCCATTTGTCAAGAAACAAATGAATTGGTGACTTCACCTCAACCCCACTAGTAAACCCGGAAAGGTGGTCACGTGGTATAGTTTGTCAGGCCTGCAACAACCTGGTTGAGTTGTTAACAAACTTGGTGCTAAACGTTCTCATAAAAACATTTTTGTATAATGTGCACAGGTAGATTATGTGATCGTTTAATAGTGGTATGAAGAAAGTATATTAAAGTTTCATAAGTTACTAAAACTAAATTAATTTACTTTTAGCTTGATTCAGGGGTCGCATAGTCTAACGCGCTACTCTCGCATTAGACTAGACTGCAGATAACGGGGAGATAGAAGTTCGAATCTCAGTCGGGTGTACTGAGGGTGGCTTTCCAAAAGAGATTTCCTCTCTCTCTCTCTCTCTCCACGCAAATGCGGATACACCTCCTCTAAATATAACTTTTTAATCCTTAAAACCATTAGCGTAACTAGTACCTAAGCGGATAACTATAACGTGTAGTAAGACGCGGTGTTAAATAAAAACATTATTGCGTTTTCTTGAATATAAGTTTAAGCTATTTGTAAACGCTTTAAGCGAGAATGATTGCTAGAACTAATTCCGCGGGCGGAATGAACCCGCGTTTTCTTAGTGGTGTGAAATTGGATTGTAGTTGCCAGTAAGTTTTTCATAAGAGTTGTATAGCTGGTTGAGGGAATGATTTAATGAGTAGTTACTCAGAGCTGTATGCAGGTCGCAGACTTTGTGCCAATTATATGTGAGAGTGAATATATATAATTTCTGGTCTATTTTAAATATCTCGTCCGCCACATGACTCAACTCTTTCACTCATACTGGAAATGGCTGTGCAAATTGTATTGTTTCATGACATTTTCAATGACTGTTTTAAAACGTAAGTGATGATCAATGGTTTAAGACGAATTATCCAAACAGTTCAAACAATCAATTGTTATTGATGACAGATAAGTTAGATCTGTGGGTTTAATTGGTTTCGGCGGTGTTGTAAACGTTCATAAATCCTGCGCTATTTAAGAAATGGTATACTAGTGCAAGATTTGAATCACGTCAAAATGGAATCTTAAGGTATCAACATCCCTTAATCCTGTAAAACTAAAAATATTTAAATGTTAATATTAAAAATATCGTGAAAATATAGAATTAGTTCATTTTAACGACTTTTTACCTGATATATAGCATTTATGAGATCAAAGTAAACTGATAGTAACATAAACCCTTCTTTAAATAAAAGAGATAACTTTTTAAAGGGCCACAACAGAACTTTTGAATATAATTGAGAAATATGTGAGTGATTTTGGATTCTCGCAGCTTTTATAGATCTCCCTTTTAAGTAGCTAGATTCACTCACCTCCTCTAACTTCAAAGATGACAGATGAAATCATGAGAGGCTTATTAAAAAAGTTATTTTTACTATATTTATATCACTTTGCTAAATGTTTTTAAGGTGGGTACGTAGGGACCGCGAGAAAAGGTCAGGATTTTATTCAGTTTTTATATCAAAACATTTTTCTGGTCAAAATAAATTAAATATTTCTCCATTACAACCTAGAGTTTAATTTCCTTCACAAGGTGATATCAACAATCGTTAAATATCAGTCAAGGGTGTCCTGGAATTTGATGAGAACTTTTTATCTTCATTTAAAAAGTTTGTCATATAACGCCGCTATGTTCAGTACGGTTATTCAACAACTGTTGATATTACCTTGGGAAGAAAATTAAACTCTTAAGTTTCTACTGGAATATTTGAATTATTTTGACAAAAAAATTTGTTCGTTATAAAAAAAATGTGAAAACATGGGCCTTTTCTTACATTCTCTATGAATCCACCCTTATTTTGCAACCTTAACTTGTTAAAACTTATCATTAATTATCTTTGTTGACATTTTAAGTTGGTTCCTAATTGGGGATGTGATTTTTTAATAGAAGATTCCTTTAATCTGTCCTGATAGTGACAAGGAAGCCGGGATTTTAATCTTGGCAGTTTGTAATGACAATTATATCGTCTGGCATGATGACCGAGTCTTGTCAATGATCACACGCACTAATACAATAATATTTTCTGATCTGGTCTCCCAGTAAAGAAGGTTGGAGTTTGAGTACCAATCGGGGTTGATCTAGTGTAATTTTCCAAAATGGTTTCTCACCATCGATCATTCAAGTTTGGATTATTTTCCACTTAATTTTATTCTAAATTCTATTGTTTAACCATATTAATAAAATTAAGAATTTGTTTGTCATGAGCATTGCGTTATATCTACTACAAGCAAAGATTTGAAACTATAAAATTAGTAGCCACTGTATCTAAAAAATGTGCTGTAATTTTAAATTTTAGATTAGAATTTGAACTAAACGCTTTTTTTAAGCTAAAAATAAACCATTAGTTTTAATTTCTCACATAAAGCTGTATTAAAATTTCAAACATTTTTAACCTGAATCGTATTATGATTCTTAACGTTTTATGTCTCCTTTAATCCAAAATGGGGCCTCGTATAAATCCGTTTGTTCCATTATATATTTGTCCCTCTCTCTACTTAAGGCCACAAAAAAAAAAGGTTTGATGAATTTTCTCAAATTTTATATTTATATGTTATATGTGCTCATCTCAAGACCATATCGTGATTAAGATGCTAATTATAAATTAAATAGTTTAGTGATGACCTAATTTATAAAATTCAAAATTTTTTGAGAATTACCTTAGCGATTTTGTTCAAATTGCATATGTTTACATAATACATAGTAATATATATTTTTTTAAACATTTATTGATAGATGGTTTACCGATTACTTATTTTTGAAAATAAGATATTCTTCAAGAATGACCCAACATTTTGTTTCGAAATTTGTGTCTGTGGAGTGTTTTATACATAAGATAAAGATTTATGTTCGTTTTTTTAAAAAAAATATTACTATAACATGTGGTTTAACGATGACTGTATTTTTTAAATTGGAAGTAGGCCTATTTCGAAAATGACCTATATCAGTTTGTTCAAAATGTAACAATGGAGAGTGTTTAAATTCATTTCAAACTAGTTTAATTATATAATTTTGAAAATTTGAAATTTCATGTTAAATATTACTTATGAGATGGTAGTAGCAAGTGTATTTTGGCTATAAGCTTATCACAAGGATTACTAGCTAAAGTAGCCCCATGGCTTCATTTGGTGCTGAGTGACAGCTTTTAAAAGATACCAGGCCAAATTATGTATCTGTACGCCGAACCATATGATCTGCAAACACATGTGTTTAGCAGCTGTCACTTCTGATAGTCAAAATGTAGGCATATTCCTAAATGTTGACTGTCGGGAGTCAGCTGTGAGCTGTCAGTCAGCACCAAAGAAGCCGTGGGGCTACTGTACGTAATATAATTAACTAATGCAAAGAAGGACCTAATTGTCACGTCAGAGTTTTGTGCGTTGAACAACTCATTTCACAAATAATCTTACAAAGCGGTTAAATTGATAGAAAATAGTCGAGCAGTAATTACTAAACGCCCACAACCAAGTTTGTTTACAATTTTCCTGGCGGTAACGGTCCATGAGTAGGAGAACAAACAGGGGAAACATTTGTTATTTTTATTTTAGCACCGTGTCTTACTACCTGTTGGGCTATACGCTTATGTACTAACTACGCCATTGGTTTAAGGGAATATGAAGGTTATATTTCAAAGAAGTGTGCCCGCATTAGCGCGGAGGGATAGTTTAAAACACATTTTTTTAAACCATCAGTACATCCGACCAAGATTCAAACCTCAATATCATCATCATTATCGTCAGTCTAGTCTACTGCAAGATTAACACCTTAGGTCATGCGGCCACCGAAGCTGGTAACAGTAAAATTAAATGGCAACAAAATTTGCCTTCCCCTAATAAATTCCATTATTTGACTTGTAAAGCCACACATTATATGCTCCTATACCAGTCTCCTTTAGTTTCCAGGGCATTTAGTTATTAATAATAAACTAAAATATGTGGATTATTTTACTTTTTAGAATGGAAAACTTCAACTTTCAACTACGTTTGTAAACACGGCTGAATACAATATTGTCTTCACTCAAGTGTGATTCTACAAGGTTTGTTTTTTCAATATGGTTGAAGCGCGACATCTGATTCGCAATATATCAGTTACCTTAAAGCCCTACGAATCCACTCTGCTACTCAAAAAATCAAAATCAACCCAATATCTCCCGTTAGTTCAATGCTTCTGTCGATTAGCTACAGGATAAACTTAATTATTTATTTAATTGAAGTATTTAACCTGAACGGAGTGATTATATAGGCACATAGGATCCTATATGAGCGAGAGCGAAAGAGCCTACCGATTTGGTTGGGAAAGCTATTTTCACACACCTTCCAGGGTTTTCTTTTACGTACCATAATCGACATATGGCTTTAATTCTACTCCGAAGAAAGTTGTGCTACGGATTTTTATCACTCAAGAAAAATCTGTCGGCCCCGGTTGGGTTTTAACCCACGAACATCGGGTCCTGAGGCGACCACAGAGGTCGACCAGCCTACATTAACAGCAAGCTTGTCGCCAAACTTATAAAACATGTTTAAAATTATGTACTGTTTAAAATACTTGATTTCAATAAATAGCACATCAAAAAATAGGACCTTTACTTTGAATACTAACATTTAAAATAAGATACCAACATAGAATGTCCCATTTACAAAATAGCACATTCTGTAAACATGCCAAGCTTCCTTTAAAAATAGTTTTAGAGGCAAAGTTAAGGCATTTAATTCCTATGAGAGACAACTTGGCATTGCGAGTGATATACGGTATATATTTCGTATTGGACTGGACATTTGAAAGGCATCTTTTTGGTTCTTATAAGATGTTCATTTATTTCTAATTAAATTCAATCTGTATTTAATTGGACTAATATTTATAAAATGATCAAACTATGTTAATATTTAAACACAAAGCATAGGGTTGTTAAGAGCGTGCATCACATGCAAATCCGCTCTGTAATTATTTACACCCACACTATTGCACGTGGATCATTTCTGATTGAACATTAATGAAGATTATAAGTTCCTAATACTGAACATTGTTGAGATATTAAACGATT
Source organism: Timema californicum (assembly GCA_902141385.1). Lineage (NCBI taxonomy): Eukaryota > Metazoa > Arthropoda > Insecta > Phasmatodea > Timematidae > Timema > Timema californicum. Next base: position 34,464 of record CABFOW010001593.1, read on the forward strand.
AGAATTAAAAACTGCAAATAAAAGGCCGCTTTTGCCCTTTCCGATTGTCATCTCAGCTAAGCACTGTGCACAAATCTTCATTCCGCCTTAATAGGGACATACTGTAGTTATTAACAAGAAACTTTGTCGCTTTGTCCCCCATCGTCACCGCGGGAAATGTCGAGTAATCAAATCTGTATTTAATTGGACTGATATTTATAAAATGATCAAACTGTGTTAATATTTAAACACAAAACATAGGGTTGTTAAGAGCGTGCATCACACGCAAATCCGCTCTGTAATTATTTACACCCACACTATTGCACGTGGATCATTTCTGATTGAACATTAATGGAGATCAGAAGTTCCTAATACTGAACATTGTTGAGATATTAAACGATTAGAATTAATAACTGCAAATAAAAGGCCGCTTTCGCCCATTTCAGATTGTCATCTCAGCTAAGCACTGTGCACAAATCTTCATTCTGTCTTAACAGGGACATACTGTAGTTATTAACAAGAAACTTTGTTCCCCATCGTCACCGCGGGAAATGTCGAGTAATCATTCAAATACGAATGCACTGCACACATTTTTGTCATATCTTGGTATTTTCTTTTCCCTTTTACTCCCATAATACCTCGCGCGAGCCGGAAGCTGAGTTTGGCCTGCTATGATGATGGAACATTCTTAAAGCGAACATTCTAGTGTTGTACTAAAATAGCATCTGTGGGAACACGGACTAAACGTCACGTCTGTCTAGTCTGGGCATTATGGTGATGGCGGGGGAGGGGGGGCAGGGGGGAGGCTTAATACTGAACGAATGTACTTAAGGTAACATATACTAAGTGTTTCTACTTCCGCCAGACACGTAAATACGGCTAAATTTCCTCTAAAATCTACCCTATTCAGCCCTATTGCTTTGGTGTAAAATATATATATCCCAGATGTTTAGTAAGATCTGGTTAAAAAATATAGATCTATATTTTAGAACGTTAAACATATACATTATATTGAAAATGTGGCCAAAAAAGTGAGATATTTGCTTTATTTTTTAATTAGGCCTAATTTTAAAATCATTTTAAGTGCATTCTTTCAATAATTTGTAGAATATAAGATTATTTTTTATTACAGCGTCTTATTACATATTCAGGTTACACACATGTATTATAATTACTTTAATGAGGTAGAGAGGATGGAGGAGGTGTTTTAGAGGTAATCTACCCGCATTTGCGTGCAAGGAGAGTGGGAAACCATTTAGGAATAAAACATCCTCAGTAGACCCAACCGGGATTGGACTACAATTTCCCCGTCATCATCAGGCCCATCCAATACTAGAGTGGCGTCTTAAACCGTTTGGTCACTGCAGTGGGTACCACGTACGATTACATCTAATTATAAACTGTGATCAAAATATATATATCTCGCACTGAAAGCCTTAAACATATATATATATATATATATATAAAGGAAAATAACCCACTTCGATGGCCACGTGGTCTAACGCGCTACTCTCGCAGTAGACTAGACTGCCAATGACGAAGAGATTGAGGATCGAATCTCGGTCGGGTGTACAAAGGTGTGCTTTTTCCAAAATGATTTTGCACCCTCCTTTCATGCAAATGCGGTTACTTTTCCTTTAAATATAAACGTCATAATTCCTAAAATCGTTAATGTAATTAGTAGTACATAATCCTATAACCAGAACGGGTAGTAAGACGTGGTGCTAAAGAACAGATGAAAATAATGTCCTCCCGGTGTTAACTATTATTTAAAAGACTTGGAGAAATCTCTGTAGTAAAGCCATGAATATCTGATGGCGTTGATCGGTCGGGGGAATCCGACGTTTGGGAGTCTGCCCTTGCTCTGAGCATATCAAGAAACACAAACCGACGGCGATAAAACATCGAAATTTGGCAGTGTCTTTAAGTTGTGGTCTGTGCAGAGCGGTTTGTCGGGTGACCGGGCCATCACACGTCACCGCATAACGATGTCCGATGTGTTTGGCATGAGGAGGAACAGCCTAGCACCTGGTCGGCCACCGTACGTGAGTGTGTGAGTGTGTGTGCCCACTACATGTGTCACAGGCTAAAAGTGATCGCGTCCCACATTCCCTAAAAACACGGCTCACTGGCTCACTCACAACCTGTGGCTCGCGCCACCAGGGTGGCCAGCCGTGATTTATTTTGTATTGGGGTATTTTATGTACACTTTCTAAACAAATATGTGATAGCAATACATACCCACCTCGGTTGACACGTGATCTAAGGCAGTGAAGTCTCCCAATAGAAGATGGCTAGGATTTTATTTTCTCACCAAAGAAACATCTTGAAGTATTATTATTATTATTATTATTAGCACGGTGTCTTACTACCCGTTCGGATTATACGCACTTACGCTAATGTGTAATGGTAGGAGTGATTGTGAGATGAAATGGAGGACCTACATCTTAACGCGGGATCCGAACCACGGTGGAGGCCTGTCATTCCTCACATTCACAAGTTGTGGTTAAAAAAGGAATTAAATTTTTAATTAAATTGAATTCAAATTATGTAATAAGGTTACAAGTAATACATAAAATAAAAGGATGTACAATTTTTGAACAATTTTCACAACTAAATCATACACCAATGAATGCCTTGGTTAGATTTGAATACAAAAAACATATGCTTTTGGTTAATATTTTATTTTGAATACCATGGAGAAATTCATAGAATATTCCATAGTGAAAGATACCTAGTTGTACTTGCCATAAATTATTTTTACACTCTATACTCGTTTGTGTAACGTAAATATTATTGTTTTCAAAAAGCCATATTGGAATTCGATACCTTTTGTGGTATAGAATTTAATTATCTTTTTAGACTATTAAAATTAAAAACATACAATAATCAATAATGTTATTAAATCTAACTGTCATAGGTTCCTATAAGAATGACAGAATCATATTTTGTACACGATATAATTTCTCGATAGTTTAAATTATTTTTACCAATAATATTCATCGGAAACCGATCTAATCATGTAATTAAACTTCATCTCACCAATATTGAAGTCCAAATCTAACTCTCAAATTTCCTTTCTGCTAAATTAATCTGTGAAAAAGGAAGCATCTCCAACATTGATTAAAGTGCTTGGTTTCGATCAGGAAACTTGTTAATAGTACCAATATATCATCGGCCAACTGTACCTGTTTAAATACAGTCCGGCCTGATAAGTGGTAAGGTCCAAAACATGGTGTGGCTTCGTCTAAATTCGTGGTTAGATTCAATTTGCAAAGACTGTAAATAGAGATAATCACAGACTACATATTTAAAAGTTTTTAAATTTAAAAGAAAAATGTGTTAACGCTTCTGATTACCTATCCCTACATGTCTACACTAATTGGATAAGGATTAGAAAGGTAGAATTTATAAGGTTTGGGCCTTTTGTTTACACCAAAAGGTGTGCGGTAATCGCCTTATGTAAAATGTTCGAATCTTCGCAAAGTACTTGCCTAATGTTTGTCGAATGACAGCCACACATCTACACACATGGGACTATTTGTCGGATCTAAAAAGAGTCAATAAGTTATCTGTCTGTAAAACGACAAACATTCATGGTAGATGAGACGGAAATTAAATGTAAATATAATCTGCAATGAGACATTTCCACCACTTTATTTAACTTTATTTAGACGTGTTCTAAACGTTGCTGATATTTTTTTTGTTTATTAAGTTTATATATAATATATAAAGTTTCCTGTGAAATCCTAGAGCTTGAGCTAATTAAATCAGAAAAGTTTTATTTATTAAATTTCTTTAAGTAAATATAAACTTAATTATTTTGAATGTTCTCTCTATTTTATATATTCAAAGTATTTAAAATAATATCGACGCAGTCCTAGTTTTGAATTATACGAAGCCTAATATTTATATTAAAAATACTTTTTTATTGTTTCATACTATAACTTTATATATATATATATATATCTTTAGCTTTCCATGAAACATTATTTTAAGTCAAGTAATGATAGCTACTTTTTTTTTCTTTTTCTGATGAGTGAACTTGTAACTTTAATATTTATAATCTTCAGTCCATCCTTAAATCCGTAGGTTTACTATAATCCACACTGCACTGTGTTATGTATATATACGTAAAAAAAAGTATGAAACCTGTTTTATTTTTTCCCAAGCTCTTATCCTTCGTCCTTTTCGAAACTTCCATATAGCTCTCCTCCCTTTCCCCTCTACCCTCGGTCTAAAGTTAATCTGCACATAAAACCGTACTCCATAGAAGAGTTCTCAACGCTGTCGGACTAGCTACGATTTTAAGAGCAGTGCCAGTTGATTCTTCATCAAGGATATTTTTTACAACCATCAGTGTTTCTTGCTGAGTACATTCATTTGGAGAGAGAATGCAAACCCCCCCCCCTATATTCAAAGTAATAGTGGAGTACGTCACTAAATCTACCTTTAAAAAAGGTGACCTGGTGGTCTAGGGGTAAGGTGTTGGACTTCTGGGCTGGGGGTCCGGGGTTCAATCCTAGGTCCTGGCACAGATTTATCTGATTGCCAAACCCTTCCTTCACCTTTGACAGACGTGTATTAATCACAACTTGTGAATGTGTGGAATGCCAGGCCTCCACCGTGGTTCGGATCCCACGTTAAACTGTAGGTCCTCCATTTCATCTCACAATCCCCCTACCATTACACATTAGCATAAGTGCGGATAACCCGAACGGCTAGTAAGACGCGGTAATAATAATAATAATATTAATAATAATGTACGTCTCTATTTTCATGTAGCTGGTGGCTTAACGCGCTACTCTTGCAGTATGCTAGACTGCCAATGACGGGGAGATCAAGGTTCGAATCTTGTTTGGGTGCACTGAGAGTGTTTTTTTCACTCTATTCACGAAAATGTGTGTAAACTTCCTACAAGTATAACATTTCTAATCCCTGAAACAATTGTCGTAATTAGTATGTAGGCGTATATCCCGAATGGTTAGTATGACGTGGTTTAAAAGAAAAAGAGTATGAAACCCGTATTAGTGGCTGTGCGGAGTAGATGTCACTATCATATAAACTACTTTGCCGCTGACAGAGAGGTGAGGGATATAATATTTCTTTTTCTACCCAAATTAGGTGAAGCTCGCGGATAACACCAAAGTGCACAGACTGTCAAAGCAATGTTGAAGGGTCTTTGAAGGGTCTACCCTGGACAACATACCCGAGGGTTTCCGAAGTGCACAGCTGGAGGATTCAAGATCATTAACGCATGGCTGACTCCCTACCTAATTCCTTGTTATTTAAAGACCTTTCAGAGAGTAATTCCTACCGTGAATGGAGTATACATAACACAGAACACAGGTGTTTCGCGTAACAGAGTGGCAATATAAACCAACTGGAGAGTCGATTTATAAACCCAGCTGCTCATTCTGTGCTAAAACAATACTTTATTTCTATCTGTTGTGAATCAAATTTCAGGCAAACCTAACCTAACTTAACCAAACCTAACCTGACTTGACCTGACCTAACCTAACATAGATACACCTAACCAAACCAAACCTAACCAAACAGTTGTGAATACCAGGGAGGGAGGTTTCCTCCAAGAGAGGGGGTTGTTTGTTTACTTACCTCAGAGCTCATGTTAATTAGCTGGCTGCTGTCAAAAGGGGTGTACACTTCTAATAAATCCTTTTCTGTCTGCCCGTGCACCTCGCCAACACTCCAATTCGCGTTAAATTATACCTGCTCTATTAATATAAGAAATGGTAATGTTTAAATAAACTTCTCTTTCTAGAATGGACATACCATTTAAAGATCAAACCGACACTAGTCTTCTTTACATCGCATCTTACTACCCGTTTGAGCTACACGCCTCTTTACTAATCACTCTAATGTGACAGGGGTTAAGAAGATTGAATGTATAGTAAGTGTAACCGCATTTGCGTAGTGGGAGAGAGTAAAAGCCTTTAGTAAAAACCACTCACTCTCCCCGTCAATAGCAGTCTAGTCCAATGTGAGAGTAACGCCTTAGACCATGGTAGCCACTGAAACTTCTCTCACTCCTAATCACTATAATATAAAGCAACAGGGCTGACTCATTCATTTCCAGATGAGCTAAAAACTTGAAATTTGGCAAAATTATAGTTTCTAGCCTGTAACAAACTTGAAAATTCAAAAAAGTTAAATATTTTAATTTCAAACCCCCGAAAAAAAATTCAAAATAGCGGAGAAACTTTAAATTCGGTGCGGTTCTTTCTTTGGAGGCCTCATGTGTCAAAAACGCTAAGACCTATCAAAAAACGGATAGCACTAGAACTAGATTTTGCACATTTTCTACACATTAAAAAAATTCTGACACACTTATGGGGCAGTTAGAATCATAAAATTGTAAAAATAAATCAACGTTCAAAATTACTCTGGAATTACATTAGTACTGGGGTCTTGGGGCGGAGCCCACAACGATCAAAGCGAGTAAATAAATATATAGCCATTTGTACGAGCATTGTCATTTTCAGCTTAGTTTCATATATATGTATAATACGTAAAGTAATATGATATTCAACTGTCACCAATAATATAGTAAATAGAATGGTATCAAAGCTAGCAGCAGAAATAATATGTTTGTATTTTTTTTCCCAAAGAACCTTTCCATCAGAATTCAACTACATATTTTATGCTCCAAGATACAGAGTGTACCAGCTGATCGTATACCGACACTCCACAACACGCAGATATCAGCTGAGACCTACCGTGACACAAGAGACTCTCTCTCTCTCTTTAAAGTGAGATTGCTTTGTCAATATTTGAGTTCGGACACCAGTCTAGGGATATATTGGGAAGATTTGTTGGAAAAGGGGGGTGCGGTGGTAGTTTAGGAGTGTGTGGCTGAAAGATTATCACTGGCAGCAACGGAAACATCAATATCCAATGATGAAACGCATCTCTTTCGGAACAGCAAAACCTCCCCTTTCTATTGCTGCAACCCTCTCTGGTTGCAGTATTCCCCTCTCACGCGATAGCGACACTAGATATATGCAGCGGTGTACGTGAGATACTATTGTGAGATGATTATATCCTGTATTAAATGGGCTGGATGACGTCTACTGAACTGTTGGGGGAGGGGAGTCATCAGCTTTCATTCGTGAGTCAAGGGTTGAATACTGGTTCCCGTATGGTCTAAGGCGTCACTCTCGCAATAAACTAGACTGCTGATGATGGGGAAATTGAGGTTCGAATCTAGGTTGGTTGTAGTGAAGGTGTTTTTTCAAATAGGTTTTCTAATCTCCTTCCATTCAAATGTGAATACACAAATTTTAAATATAACCTTCCTAACCCCTAAAACAATAGCATACACAAGTGTATAATTGGAATTTAGTAATATATGGTTCTAAAAAAAACTAGATAATTAGATATGTAAGCATGAAATAATATAGGGTGGTTTTATGTGAGGNAATGACCCTAGTAAAATATCAATTAAATTTTTCAATATTGTTTTAGGCAACATATTTCCCCATCCTTTCGGGCTATACATGTCTATATATATGTATATACTCGCTTTGATCGTTTGGGGCTCCGCCCCCAAATCCCCAGTTCGTTTTCTTTGCAAGTGTAGCCAAACTGATGTAATTCCAGAGCCCTTTTTTGAAAGGTCTTACCGTTTAACCACAAGAGACCTTCAAATAAAGGGCCGCACCGACCTTAAAGTTGCTCCATTATTTTGAATTTTTACGGGGGTTTAAAATTATGTTTTTTAACTTTTTGGAATTTTCTCGTCGGTTACAGGCTAGAAGCTATAAGTTTTCCAAATTTCAAGCTTCTAGCTCATTTGGAAGTGGTTAAACATTAATGCCAGTAAGTGAGTCAGCCATGTGGCTTCATAGTAGTATAATTAGAGTAAGGGATTAAAAAGGTTGAATTTAAATTAAGTGTGATCACATTTGTGTGGAGAGAGGGTGGGAAATCTCTCAAGGAAAATGCCCCCTCAGTACACCCGACGGTGTTTCGAAAACATACCTCCTTGTCATTGGCAATCTAGTATGTTTCGAAAACAATTATACTAACGATTTTGTTTATTTAAGAAATGAAAAGAAAGATAATTCTAATAATTTATTATGTATTGTGGTTTAGAACGTTAAGGTTTGAGTCCCCACTGTTTGTTGGCTTAGAATATCAGCGCTACTTGTGTGTGTTCTAGTTCAGTTTATTTTAGTTTAGTTTAGTTTAGTTTAGTTTAGTTTAGTCAGTGAGTAGGGCGAGCTGTTAATCACAAACTTAGTGTCAAAATCTCTGTGACAGAATATTTGCCATTAGTTACTAGTTTTTTTTTCATATCTCTGGCCGATATATTACTTTCCTATATTAATAGTCCATTTAGGAAAGTTATATATTATTTAACAAATAAAATTTAATAAATTATTTAGCATGCTTATTTACTTTCAACATATAATAAATTAGCACAGAATATCAGATAACTTTACACAATATTATACAACATAATTAAACAAACTATTGATGAGCACAGACAAGTCATTTACTATACTTTATTTAATATAATTAGAATAAATGGGTGTTAAATTTAGCTGTGAAAGCACAATTAGTTTTTTTAATTAATTTTATATGGGCTAATGGAGCTTTGTCTAGACGCCAAAATAAGATTTATTTTAATTAAGTAGAATTTTTTGAGAGCTCCTAGTATATTTTTCAAATAACTACACGGTACTTTGCTCAAAGGACATGATACAATTTGTAAAACTCTGTATTTAAACTCACTCGAGCTTGAATACTTAAACACAAAACACATTTACAAAGGGGATTACATATTTACAAACTAATTGAGCTCAACCCGTTTTTTTTTCCCTCCTCACATAAACTGTCTCATGACTCGTTGATGAGTAAAATCACAAAATTTAAAAATCAAATCGTCTCGATGATATTCATTGCTTTTATCAAACACGCTCTCATCCAAATTTACATACCTCATTATAATTGTTGAATATTTAACCCACACTAGTGTGGTATAAAACTTGAAAAAGACACATACAACTTTTACAACCTTTTCTGTGAACCCATTAATGAAGTTTTAAAAAACAAAATAAATACATTTTTTACACAAAATCCTGAAAAGGTAATAAAAAGCCAAAGCCAAACGAAATTGGAATGTTTAAACGCACAAATCCTTCTCATTACAGGTTTTCTGGTTGACACCTATGAAAATCGTTGCAGATTACTATATTAAGAGTTATGAAATTAACTCTCACATTTTATATGTGATTAAATACATATTTAGCTAGCTTTGATTTGGGTGTTTAAAACTTTATTTTATTTTGAATACTCAGCTACTGAGATATACTTTTTTCGTAATATTTTCTCATATTCTACCACTAGTTTTGATTGGCAGGTATAGTGTTTATTACAGGATAGTTCTAAGATGAAAAACAATTATTTGTTCTAAATAATAAAAAAATAATATATTTCTTATATTCACTTTTATAAATTAATTCTCAAATTTAAAAAAAATCTATTTCTTAGATTCCCCCGTTAAAGCTATCTTTAGTAAAGAATGAAACAGATAAGAAACAAATGTCTACTAAAATAAACTATGTAATGATATGGAATTATACATCTGAATAATTTATTATTCACATCTATATTCAAAACTACGACATTTTAAATGAGAGCGGGTAGTAAGATTTATTTGTGTTAAGTGGTCCTATAAAACACCAGAACTTTTAATTTATAAAATAAGACATTATCCCTTTTTAATTAACTAGAAGGAAATGTCGCTTGATATACCCCTTCAGGGTACGCATCTCTTCACTTTCCTTCCTGACGAGGAGCCATGTAGGTAGAGTGTATTACATATTAATCCGTGTTCTAAATCTCACGTGTCGGGAATTATCATGCATATAACGTAATAGTCGGGATTTTATTAAAATCTACAACGTGTGAAATATCTAGCAAAAAATTGTTTATCGACTTAAAATTAAAAAACTATAAAACAGCAGAACTTTTAATTTATAAAATAAGACATTATCCCTTTTTAATTAACTATACAGAAAAACAAACTTGGACCCAATTCAATCTTTATATCAAATGTCACCCTAATGGTGGTGTAAACACATTTATATATCAGGATAGCTCTTTATAACGTTACAACCTATGGTCTTGATGTTTGGTTTGTGTGCCCATGGATGCATGTCCATTGTTATCACTTATACCTGGTATCTTAGCTATATTTCTATCCAACATTTCTTCAGCATCAAACTAAGAACTAGCTTTCCTATTTAGCATGTAAACACACACTGGTATTTAATTTTATTTTAATTCGGAGTATTATCGATCCTGGTTGGAAATAGATTCATTAAAGTTAATTTCAGAAAGCTATATTTGGATTGTTTTTAAAATTAACCTAGTATATTTTACATATTTAAAATATGACAGCTTTTATAACTAAAAGTTTATGAAAAGGTTTAGATAATTTAGTATATATTTGGATATTACAGAATGTATTTTAAATACAAATCATGAAAAAATTGTCAATTTCATTGACCAATTTAATTAATTTAATTGTTTAGTTAAGTTAAGTAAAAATAATGTTAATCAAGGTTTTAAGAAGACAAATAATTTAGGTCTAAACCTCGATGCATTCGGACAAGATTCGAACTCCAACCTATACATCAACGTCAAATCAGACCCGCGTACCCACTGATGTAGGATCACAGAATATTAAAATTATAATAAAATAACTATTTTCTGATGAAGTACAAATAAATAAATATATATATGGTGAGTTGGATCCTAGCCTATTGAAATTAATCACATCATAAATTAATGGCCCACATCTCAAAGATTTTATTCAAATTTCGCCTTAAACTTAATTACTAAAATAAGAAGTATGAGGAGCATGTATGTTTACAAGGATGCCTAAATAGTCGAGGACATGGTAGTCTCTGCAATGGAGTCTGTGAAGTATTGGTGAACGAAAATACTCTTTTAATGATTACACATATTTTTTTAACTAATCCTTTTAAATCTCAAGGCTCTTAAAAAAAGTGCCTATCATAATAATTTGAAACGTGGTACTGGAGAAGACTTGAGAAGATCAGGTGGGCAGACAGGGGGACAAATGAACAAGTCCTAAGAAGATTGGGTGAGAATTATTATTATTATTATTAGCACCGCGTCTTACTACTCGTTCGGGTTATACACATTGGGTGAGAAGAGAACCATTTTGGATGTGATTCTTCGCTAGAAAACAAACTTAATCGGACACATCCTTAGGAGGAACTGTCTTCTGCATGACGTCATAGAAGAAAAGTTGAAGGAAAGAGGAGCTTTGGAAGGGGGAGGAGTCAAATATTGGATGACTTTAAGGAACGACGAAAATTCTGGGAACTGAAGGAGGAGGCAGAAGACAAGGTGCACTGGCAAAAGGAATGGTCCTGTCGGAAGACAGAACACCTAATCATAATATTATATGATGTAGTTAAGCACTAAACTATGACACACATATTTTGTCCAAGAAAAGTTATCACGCTTGCAAATGAAATCGGGAATTGACAAATTGAATTTATAATGTTGCTTCTTGTTTGCATATAAAATTAAATTAACTATAAAGCTGGGACATTAATTTGGTTTCTGGCGTGATAGATCAACATACATTATATTTTAGATTTACATACCATTGTACAGGATTAAACCTCCTAAACAAAGTAAACCATCCCACCAAACATTCACTCAAAATAGTTAATAGTATAACAATAAAGTAATTAAACTGTCAAAATACCGAAGTATTCAGATTTAAAATGAAAAAAATATATTTTAACCGCCAGTGTTGATTCCTAATATATATGTATTTAATGTTATAAAAAATGCATGTTTGTCTGTTTACATGGTTTTAAAACTACTAATAATCCCAGAAATTTGAATTTTTGCCGGTAGGTCACGTCATATATCTAGAGACGTCTAAAAGTGGGATATTATAAAATTATGATCTGGTAAAATGTGGGGAGGGGGGAGAGTTGGGGGAGTGATAAACCCAAACCATTTCTCTTAGGTTGGGTGAAAAATTGAAATTTGTCATTCAGATACAGAAGAAAACTCCAAATAACGAAATAAGTCTTAAGGCAGGGATTTTTAATTGGGGTTAGTAGAATAGTGGAAGGGGGTGTTCAAAATTTCCAAAGCTTATAGAACTAACTACTTATCTGTGTAGTAGGGAAATTAAATTTTCCAGGCTGGTATGGGGCCCTCTCAAAATAACCCTAAAAACCCAAAATTTTAAATTTGGACTCCCAAGAAATAACGTGGAATGTGAAAAAGAGGGGTCATAAACCAATAAAAATAACCATTTCTATTTGAAGTATAAAATTTAAATTGAGCCCGATGATCTGTTATGTTCTTAAGGAAAAAAATATATTCATTTCTCCATATTATTTTATTCGTGCCCTTTTTAAAAAAAAACTGTGATGCTACTTATTTCACGATGTCTGTTACTCCGTTTCACTTATCTTGAGTAATCTCCAAGGGAAATATTGCGTTGTCAATGGATTGCGTTCATTTGTGCACTCAGTTTGTGGATTGATTAGTATTTTGTTTCAAATATTTAATTTATTTTAACGGATTTCTTACCATATTTAGTTTTAGTTTTCCATAGTATTGCACAAGGTATGAATATATCAAACTGGGTGACCGAATATTAAATACTGTTATTTGATATAGTTTTGATGTTACTTAGACTACCAATGCGAGAAACGGATTAAATGCGAATTTAATAAAGTAATCCGATGAATACAATAAAACAACTTTGGTTTGAATTTTAATGGGCGATCGAATAATAAGAATTAATTTGGTATCCAAGCATGGCTGGTACAATGGATTTGGTGCTCATTACAAGAGCTAGTTATAGCTTTCGCAAATAGTAAAATAGGCTATACAAATAATTGCAAAATGTCCCAACACTGGTTAGTCACGTGCACAGAGGCAACAATACCATCTTACTTAGTTTTCTGAGGTTGAGGTGGTCGGGGATCTAATCCTGGTGGGATGTAACGAGGTTTATTTCCTCTAATTTATATCCTACTCTCCCATCACAAAAATGTTGGCGCTTTTCCTCTAAATTCGACCTTTCTCATTCCTACCACATCAGTATGAATATGTGGATATGTGTGGCAAATGTGGAGGCTAAATAGTAAAGGATGAATTAAGAACAAATTATCTAATTCAACTTTTTGGGAAATATTTTATGTTATTTTACTAAAGAGAGCTATAAATATTTTATTGATGGAAAGTTAAAATAAATTTAAACTATAATGGTTTTAACACATTAATATAAAACATTTTTTTTAAATATATATATTATTTTGATAAGAATGGTGATAAAAATAAGTTTTATTTCTTTAATCTATAAATAATAAATTTTGTACTATTTTTAAATTTATTTATCAAAATTGTTACTCACACAAATGAACTAGACATATTATAGCTTTGGTTTTAACTCGAATTTTTATCAAAATAATTTACTTGACGGAATTTATTATTAATAATTTATATAATTAATGTACTAGAATATTATAGCTTAGATCTAATTTAATTTCTTAGCAAAATAAATCAAATTCAACTTTATTTATTTCTAAGAAATGGATTACAAATAATCGTTATCTACTGTATATTGGGTGACCTGGTGATCTAGGGGTAAGGTGTTGGACTTCTGTGCTGGGGGTCCGGGGTTTAATCCTCGGTCCCGGCACAGATTTATCTTATCACCAAACCCTTCCTTCACCTCTGACAGGACGTGTATTAATCTCAACTTGTGAATGTGAGGAATAGGCCTCCAGCGTGGTTCGGATTCCACGTTACACTGTAGGTCCTCCATTTAATATCACAATCACCCTACCATGACACATAAGCGTAAGTACGTATAACCCGGACGGATAGTAAGACGCTGTTATAATAATAATAATAATAATGTATATTGTTGATTTTGAATATTAATAATATGAGATCAGTAAAATCAAACACACTTAATTGACCAGGGCTATATATTATTAACTTCACGTTTCACAACGCAAGTAATAAAAAAAAAACGAAACTGTAGCCCACGGAAATACACTATTCTATTTTGAGGTTCATTTAACAGGTAAACTTTATCACACATGAACAGACGCGGGGCTTTAGGCGTGTTGCGTGTGTTTTTTTATTTGTGCTACAACACAATCCATGCATAAATAAAGGTCAACTTATCATATTAACATTAAATCCACAGCGCGCGTAGCGCACCTGGTGCGAATTAATATTAGGTAAACATAGGGAGAGAGGAGGTAGCTGGAAGACTGGGATACAGTTTCACGACCGAATGGGGAATAACTTGACCGATCCAAAATAAACTATGCGTTGTCACGAAACATTACTTTGATAGGATTTATGTGTAAATGTTTAGTTTATATTATCCGAACAAAATATGGTTACCAGGCACCCACAAATAAAATGAGTGGACTAAATTAATAAATATATGTTAAAACAATAGAACAATTTACAGTTAAAATCATATATATGAAATTGTCGTCAGTAGTAAAAATCTGACAATACGTGTATTAATCACAACTTGTGAATGTGGGGAATGCCAGGCCTACACCGTGGTTCGGATCCCACGTTAAACTGTAGGTCCTCCATTTCATCTCACAATCACCCTACACTTACACATTAGCGTAAGTGTGTACAACCCGAACGGGTAGTAAGACGCGGTGGTAATGATGATAATAATAATAGTAAAACTTGTAAATCGTCAAAACTTGGTTAATAACTCAACTCATTAACATTTTAATCATGCTAGGACTATTTAATCGTTTTACTATTTACGGCAGTTAGGCACCTTAGCTCAGTTGGTAGCGCGTCCACTCACTGAGCTAGGTTCGATTCCAAGCATGGTCAAAAATGTATCATGGATGAAAATATGGGTTTACCCTTTCACGTAGATAAATTAACGACCGGGGACTGGATTTTGTGCCTGTCCTAGTCTTAAGTCAGATTATAAAACTTATGAAGCTACGTCAGATCTAGCAAGCCGGTAGTGGAAAATATATGGCTTGAATAAAACTGGCCACAGGCAGGAAACGGTAAAGGATGTAACTAACTATTGACAACTTTGTGTTTATTTAAAATAATATTGTTTTAATATATATTTTTATTAATTTATTCCACTCATTTTATTTATTATATTTGTGCTTTTAACTCTAATTACTGTCACACTTCAAAAACTGAACAATGTCTCAGGACAAAAAAAAAATCTAAATTAATCACATTTGACTAAAATGCGCACAAAAATATAAATTGTTTTATAAATAACAAGTAAGTTGTTTACTGCCTTCTTTGAGGCCAAATGATAGGTAGGGATGAGAAAGAGATAATCTCAGGGGAAATGTAGTTGCAATTGAGTGGTCAAAGAGTGAGAAACTATTTATAATTAAATGAATTACCTCACCACCGTTGTCAGACTAAATTGACGCGTTTAGCTTAGTTACAGTCATTGCGGGTGTTTAAATAAGCCCAATTATCGTTTAGTGGGGTCCATAAAAGATGTTGGTACTTTTAAATAACTTTATTTTAATATTAATAGTTTTAAATTCTTGTCCTTCAATTTGTGTGTCAAAGCGACACGGGATATGTTGTCATGTAATAAGAAATTTTCCAAAAATTATACTAATGAATTAAATAAATAGATATTAACCCCCCCCCCTCTCAAGGTGTAGGCATGTACAATTTTATTTATTTATGGACTACTACTTTAAAATACCACAATAAATATTATCTGTTTGCTGATATATTATAATTTTGAAAGAATAATATTTTTGTTATTTTTTATCACCCCGTCCCACTACCTGTTAAATTATATGAATATGTAATAATTACACTAATGAGTTAGGGATGAGGGAGGTTGAAGTTGGAGGCAGTACACCTACATTTGCGCGGAGGGCGAGTGGAAAACCACTTTGAAAAAACCTCAGTACTCCCAATCAGTATTCGAACTCCGATCTTTCTGTAATCGGCATTCCCGTCTAACACAAAAGTGACGCCTTATACCATGTGACCACAGAAGCAGGTGAAAGAATCTTAAAATAACTTTTGAGAATGTTATGTTAATTGAGGTTGAAAGGAATGAAATCTTGAAATACTTGTTTATCTCTATCCGTGACAAGATATAGCTCGCCAGTGTTTATTTTTACTAAATAATGAAGTGATGCTGTTCCGGCTAATTGTATTGCCTTTGTCTTGATGTCAACGTGAGTTTATCTGGCTCTCGGCCAAAATACTCCTCTTTCTCTTCAACTCTCTGAGTTCTAATGTTTCAATAACAATGCATTTGTTAGATCTCAAAGTTTCGTACACTAGCAATAGAATTTCGCAACTGTCCCCATTATTAGCACAAGCAGATATAAGTATAAATACATATTATTACACAATCGCACGATTTTTTTTTATAAAGGGTATAATAACTTAAAAGAAAAATTTCAAAAATATAATTAATGATTTTTTAAAGAAAAGACTAATTCATATATAAATATTTATAATTTAAGACTCTTAACAGATAACCAATTTAAAATAAATATTTGGAGCATTTTTTTAATATTGAAAAAAAAGTCACAGGGAAACTACCCTTAAACAAATGTATAAAAAAACAATAATACAGTTCTTTTTACATGTAAAACAACCCCTAGATAGCCATTTAAAAAAATTTTCATGGGAAAATGAGAATTGCCATCTTGTTTATAATAGTAAATAGTATATATATAAACATTTATTTAAAATTGTTTTAACGAATTTCGAGAAAATCAATTATTTCTCTTTTTTTAAAATCTGTATTAAAAAATCACTCATCATTAAACTACCCCTAATTTGAGGACTAGGATAAAAATCATTCTGAGGTATTGCCTTATAACATTAAACTATCAAGTTTGAACAAAATCGATCGCATGGTCTAAAGCGCTATAGACTGCCGATGGCCAGGATATCGAGTTTCCCAGTTGGGTGTACTGAGGGGGTTTTTTCAAAAAAATGTCTTTAAATATCCACGCAAGTGAGAGTAAACTTCCTATAAATATAACTGTCCTGTTTCCTAAAACTATTAGCATAATTATTACACAATCTTATAGCTTAGAAACAACCAATTATTTGGTAGCGTCTGACTACCTGCATATAATTAATTGCGCTTACAGGGAGATAACAAAGGAAGAGCTTATAAAAAAATTTACCCGCATTTTCTTTGAGTAATTGTAAAAAAAACATGTTTGAAAAACCGCCGTTAGTTCACCTGGCCCAGATTAAAACTCTGATCTCCCCCCC
>CABFOW010001593.1:51777-120555 GCA_902141385.1 Timema californicum
CCCCCCCCCAGCACCTCCCTCCCATATTACTGGCAAACAGACTAAAATTATCTGACATTTAGACCGATTTTGCACGGGTTTAGATGTTGTGCAATTGGAATTAATTTGGAAGTAAGAGTATTTAATTACATATCTTAATTTTTAAAGGAGGGCATCAGTGAATCTTAATTATTGGACCTTTAACTTAAATCTTATTGGATTAAGGCAGAGGTTTCTAAAGTAGTAAACTAGCTTTGCACTTGGTGACCTGGTGGTCTAGTGGTAAGGTGTCGGAATTCTGTGCTGGCGGCCGGGGTTCAATCCTCGGTCCCGGCAAAGATTTATCTGATTACCAAACCCTTCCTTCACCTCTGACAAGACATCTTGTGAATGTGAGGAATGCCAGGCCTCCACCGTGGTTCGGATTCCACGTTAAACTGTAGGTCCTCCATTTCATCTCACAATCATCCTACCATTACACATTAGCGTAAGTGCGTATAGCCCGAATGGGTAGTAAGACGCGGTGCTAATAATAATAATAATAGTTTTGCACTTGGCAAAGTGAACCTACGAATATTTTGACTGAGACATTTTTAATAAATATTAATTTCAAAGTCATTTAAATAAACTGTACAGTACATTAACATTTTATTTCGTTTTCTCAAAACGTTTTTACTAAGAAATGAGATAACGGTAAAAATAATTGAAATTAAAATAAAATGTCAACTTATGAACATAATACGTATGAAAATAATTACTATTTTCCGCTTGAAAATATTATTAAATTTTTCTGTGTAATACCGTAGCGTCTAATAAAAATTCCATTCGTATAATTATTTCTGTAACAAAGTCCAAAAGAATTATAAAATTAAAACCTGTTACTAATTTTGAATTGGACGCAGTTCAAAGACAAGAAAGTCTGAAAGAAACATTTTCATTTCTGTCTCAGACAAATGACTGCGGATATTAAATGGTGGCACGTGGTTCTATATTTGTCTTTGTAGTGTGGCGTTTACTAAGTGACTTGCATACTGGGACTATGAGCAAATCCATCTGTCTGCACTTTACAATTCCGTAACATACAGCCAACTTTAATTTAATTTAATAATATATCTGTGGTAGAGAAGATGAAAAAGTATTATTCTAATAAATCTCAGAAAATATTTAGAAAAAAAAAACGACACAATATATTATTAGATAAAATACTACGGTGCACCACAAAGACTTTCTCTTAAAATAGATATTTACTAAAAACTCGTAAGATTTGTGAAACGAAGAAATAGATCTATACATTGTTGTAGAAACATTTTACTAAAGATCATTAATGAAATAATATACACTGTTATGGCATTAGGCACGCTGTCGGAAAATTTGAGAAAAAAGGACAAATCTTTTCCCACCAAAGAGCATAAGAATCAAATTGATTTTCAAAGACAGAAATTTAAATATAGTTTAATTATAGTTCAGAAATTATTGGTTTGAAACATATATTTTAAATAAAAGATTTGTATCTTTAGAACTACAACAATATTACAATGATAATTTATTTCATATCTTAAATAGTTGCATAGAAATGATGAAGATCGGAAAATTTATCTCGTGTAAAGTGCCCTCAAAGTAATTTTCATGGGAAAATGAGAATTGCCATCTTGTTTATAATAGTAAATAGTATATATATATATATATATATATACATTTATTTAAAATTGTTTGAACGAATTTCGAGAAAATTATTTCTCTTTTTGCCCTTCAGTAAACTACCCTTAAATTTAGGGTTATACATTTAATTCCAAAAACACCTCAGTGAGGGCAGTATGAACACCCCATATAACTAGTTATAGCTTAATATGTGAAATACTTTTGGTTCTAGTCCGATTGACAGACAGACAGCATCGAGAGAAAAAAAGTTACATTTAAAGAAAATATTCTTGTTTTCATTTCTTAATCCGATAGTTAATATTGATACCTACCTATAACTTCTCTTGTCATTTGAGCTAAAGTAAATGTACAGACCTATTACTACTAGACAACGCTTGGGTAACCATAACCCTTGCACTGGACATGGCTAACAACTTGGGGCTGTTAACATCATTTAAAGAAGATGAGTTTCCGGTTTGACTCGATGTTGGTTCTCTTGACTATAGATTGGCTACGATGTTTATGTTAGTGTATTTTACTCGGTATGTAATATCATGTAAACAAGTGCAGTGCCGCCAATACCAAGACAACTAAGTATATACGTTTACCTGGTGGTCTAGGGGTAAGGTGTTGGACTTCTATGCTGGTGTCCGGGGTTCAATCCTCGGTCCCGGCACAGATTTATCCGATTACCAAACCCTTCCTTCACCTCTGACAAGACATCTTGTGAATGTGAGGAATGCCAGGCCTCCACCGTGGTTCGGATTACACGTTAAACTGTAGGTCCTCCATTTCATCTCACAATCACCCTACCATTACACAATATAAGTGCGTATAACCCGAACGGGTAGTAAGACGCGTTGCTAGTAATAATAATATGGGTTTACTAGGAGACGTGGGGAAAAAAAATTAACCTCAGTGTGTTTATAGTTTTTAAAGCAAAATATTTTTTCGGTCAAAATAAATATCATGATTAGAAACAACCTGAAGTCCGATTAGTACCATAAACTGTACACATTTTCTAAATTCTATCATAGTATAATAATAATAATAATAATAATAATAATGTTATTTATTTATCTGGCCAAGTAAAGGCGTTAGCCCTTTCTTCCATTTAACCAGTGTTGAATACAACATACACTATTACATTGATTGAAAAACAAACTAATTTTTAACAAAGTAATATTCAAATAAGTAGAAAAACTTTCGCACGCTCATTCATATTCATTTATTTTTCTTTAGCACCGCGTCTTACTACCCCGTTTATGTACTGATTACACTAATGGTTTTAGGGATTAGAGAGGTTATATTTATATTAAATGTACCCACATTTACGTTGAGAGAGAGAGAGTGGAAAATTATATAGGAGAAACCCGTCTGAGTGCACCCGACCGAGATTCGAACCTCAATCACTTCGTCATCGACATTCTAGTCTACTGCTAGAGTAGCTCGTTAGCCCTTGTGACCACAGAAGCGGGTGGCTTAAGGTTAAAGAGATATATCTTGGGGGTAAGTGAAGGGAGAAAAAAGTATGAATACCACTTCTCAGATCAAACCAAATAATAATTATAAAATTCTAAGAGGTTAAATTTTTTATATATATTATATAATTATCTCTATTTACAGGCGTTTGGTTGTATCACCTTTAATTTCTGCTCTATGATAAGCTACGTTCTGGTTGGAACGTGAACGCTTGCTCTGTTAAGAGTTGTTTTTATCAGGATCGTGGTGAGCGTTTTGTACCCCTATCATCATCCCTTATAACACTTGCTTTAACCGGCCGGATCAGAGATAGCTTCCTTGTAAGCCCACTCGTTATGATGGACAAGGGCGGTGGGGGAATCTCAATGGAAAACTGGACTATGTCCATTATACTGCTATGCTCGACTGGGATTTTGATAGGAAGAAACAATTATAAAATACAATAATTTTTTGCTGTCAACATTGGTAACAAATTAACTAATTATGCTAGAATCACGATTATCCGACCCTCTGTATTATCCGGTCCATTTATCGGTGTTAACAAGTTAATTTTAAAATAAACATACCGGTATATATTCACTGGTAATTAGTAAAAAACTCGATCCCAAACGCCTTGCAGCGGTTTCATTGGAGACTGCAAAACATAACTGCCATGCATGTGATTAGCGTATAATACAGTACTATTGGTCGGTGTAGATAGCAGCACTGTTTTGATTTGGCTGGAAACAGAAGCTGGGTCAAGGGTATGTAGATATGAGCACTGTTTTGATTTGGCTGGAAACAAAAGCTGTGTAAAGATGGGTGTAGATAGCAGCACTGTTTTGATTTGGCTGGAAACAGAAGCTGTGTAAAGATGGGTGTAGATAGGAGCACTGTTTTGATTTGGCTGGAAACAGAAGCTGTGTAAAGATGGGTGTAGATAGCAGCACTGTTTTGATTTGGCTGGAAACAAAAGCTGTGTAAAGATGGGTGTAGATATGAGCACTGTTTTGATTTGGCTGGAAACAGAAGCTGTGTAAAGATGGGTGTAGATAGCAGCACTGTTTTGATTTGGCTGGAAACAAAAGCTGTGTAAAGATGGGTGTAGATATGAGCACTGTTTTGATTTGGCTGGAAACAGAAGCTGTGTAAAGATGGGTGTAGATAGCAGCACTGTTTTGATTTGGCTGGAAACAAAAGCTGTGTAAAGATGGGTGTAGATATGAGCACTGTTTTGATTTGGCTGGAAACAGAAGCTGTGTAAAGATGGGTGTAGATAGCAGCACTGTTTTGATTTGGCTGGAAACAAAAGCTGTGTAAAGATGGGTGTAGATATGAGCACTGTTTTGATTTGGCTGGAAACAGAAGCTGTGTAAAGATGGGTGTAGATAGCAGCACTGTTTTGATTTGGCTGGAAACAAAAGCTGTGTAAAGATGGGTGTAGATATGAGCACTGTTTTGATTTGGCTGGAAACAGAAGCTGTGTAAAGATGGGTGTAGATAGCAGCACTGTTTTGATTTGGCTGGAAACAGAAGCTGTGTAAAGATGGGTGTAGATATGAGCACTGTTTTGATTTGGCTGGAAACAGAAGCTGTGTAAAGATGGGTGTAGATAGCAGCACTGTTTTGATTTGGCTGGAAACAGAAGCTGTGTCAAGGGAGGTGTATATATGAGCACTGTTTTGATTTGGCTGGAAACATAAGCTGTGTCAAGGGAGGTGTATATATGAGCACTGTTTTTATTTTGCTGGAAACAGAAGCTGTGTAAAGGGAGGTGTAGATAGCAGCACTGTTTTTATTTGGCTGGAAACAGAAGCTGTGTATAGGGAGGTGTAGATAGCAGCACTGTTTTGATTTGGCTGGAAACAGAAGCTGTGTAAAGGGAGGTGTAGATAGCAGCACTGTTTTGATTTGGCTGGAAACAGAATCTGTGTAAAGGGAGGTGTAGATAGCAGAACTGTTTTTACATGGCTGGAAACAGAAGCTGTGTAAAGGGAGGTGAAGATAGCAGCACTGTTTTTAAATGGCTGGAAACATAAGCTGTGTCAAGGGAGGTGTAGATATGAGCACTGTTGTGTTATGACTGTAAACAGAGCTGTTTCAAAGTATATTAATTTAAAATTAAAAAAAAAAAATCTGAATGTATAATGTAATCCATTTGATGCTCTATTTTAACTTGTTCTTGCTTTCTAGCTGATGTTACATTTCATTAAAAAGTACTGTATATTAAAGATTAAAAATAAAATTGTCTTTTAATTTTTACTGTCCCCCCTACAATAATTACTGTATTTCTATTTTACATCGAAATCAGAAACTGGGCAGATTCTATTAGAATAAGTTAAATGTTCTGTGGTAATTAAAAAATTAGGAAAACCTATACTGAAAACTAATTACACTAGGATTTCGTATTATGCGGCTTGGAATGCCGCCACTTTAGCCCGGATAGTCGTGACTCTGGTGTAATCAAATTTCCTAATTGTCTTTCAAATATAAACATTAACTTTCTCTCTAAATATTTAATAAAGGTCGTCTTTAAATTATTTAAATCAGAATTTTTGGAATCTTTAAAACTTATTTTTATTGAGTTGTAACACTTATATAAATATAATATTGAATATTTTGAAATATATTATACACCTTTTCGCAAACTAAATAACCTTTTAAACACAACTTAAATCCAAAAACTTATTTAATCTACCCATACGTCAATTCATGGGATCTGCAGTTATAACTACAGACATTCGTACACACATGCGTATATACAAATATAAATACATACATGTAAGCATGAATACTCGCATAATTGCATACATGTATATATATATGAAATCAATACATAGAAAATTACACTAGCATTAATTAAAGTCACATCAAAATTGACCGCAAAAAATATGTTTGTATCTTATTAAAGTTCCTTTCTATAAGATTCATACTATAACTAGGTTTATAGAGCCACCTTAATTTACAAGCCATGTACTTAAATAAAATGTGTGTCTAGAATGTGCTCGTCAAATAATCACACCGTAAAATCTACTAATATTTTCTGAGATGTATCTTTCAGGATAGGTTGTCTTGCTACTTGTGTCAATCTTCCCCCGCGGCGTGCAGAATGGTCCGCTGTTTCCGTGGTAACGCGTGATATGATGGTCGCGCGCGTGACGGAGTGGCTAGGTTGGCGGGTCCTAGGGGTTGGGGCCGGCGGAAAGGGTTCTCGAAAGCCGTCCTGACTACGATGACGACACATGATGGTGCTTAGCACCCTCTTAAAGGGAGACTTTGGGAGAGAAAAACCTTAACCACAGAGAAATGATGTATGGAAACGATATTGCGGAAGACTCAAATAGAAGTTGAGGACGTTGAAAAAAAAACACAACGGGAGAATGGCTTGTATGACCTGCTGGCTTAGTTAAAGGGCTAACACGACCGACTTGGATTAAAGAGCCAGCGTTTTACTTTTGAGGGTTTTTTACCTTTCATTTTTTCTCAAGTCAACTATTTGCTAAGTTTATTTGAGAAATCGCACTCATATATTGGCTGTTTTAGGTTAGGTAGAGTAAGTTTATGATTACTAGCTTTGGTATTTGAGAATGATACTCTAGCTGACTCTATAGTGCCTCTGTTTTGTAGTATAAAGGTCCCAAGTTTAATTCCCGACAAGGAATAACCAGGAAGAAATGATTATTCCCTTTCAATAAACAGAAGGTAAATAGTTTTACTTCTAGTTCCTGTTTGAATCTAACAGTGTTTTTAATAATGTGAATTGGTCACCTGGTGGTCTAGGCGTAAGGTGTCAGACTTCTATGCTGGCGTCCGGGGTTCAATCCTTGGTCCCGGCAAAGATTTATCTGATTACCAAACCCTTCCTTCACCTCTGACAAGACATCTTGTGAATGTGAGGAATGCCAGGCCTCCACCGTGGTTCGGATTCCACGTTAAACTGTAGGTCCTACATTTCATCTCACAATCACCCTACCATTACACATTAGCGAAAGTGCGTATAAACCGAACGGGTAGTAAGACGCGGTGCTAATAATAATAATAATGTGAATTGGTGTAAAAAATTAAAATTTCTAACCCTGACTGAGAACTTTAAGGTGTTAAGTCAATATTTTATGAGGACAGGGCTTTAATTCCGACCAGATATACTGGCAGTGGTTTTCTACAATTATTATGATTTGATGGGGCTTTTTTTCCATTCTACCTAATCGAATTGTATTTCTTCTAAATTCTTTTAGTATATATATGATTAACCACATTCATTAGTATTTACATCAAAAACTCTATGCAAACATAAAATAATAAGATATGCTCAAAAGGAAAAGTTAATTGAGAGATTCGTTCAATTACAGTAGGTGCCAAAAGTAATATGGTACATGGGAAGGGGAGCTATATCATTCTTGACGTCAGTATTGTGCGTCAAGTATGATATGTGAACTTAATTTGTGTTGGGAAAGTTATATATATATATATATATATATATATGTGATGGCATGGTGTCTTGCACACAAAATATATTTGTTTATGAGACAAGGTTTTTGTAAGCTACAAACCACCCGTACTTCATATAATATCACATGACTTAAAGTACAAAATAAAATATTGAAAAGTCAAAATTTAAAAAACCAGCATCAGTAACAAATCTTTCCTCAAGATCCGTAAGTCACCCGCTTCAGTGGCCACGTGGTCTAACGCGCTACTCTCACAGTAGACTAGACTGACAATAACACTGAGATCGAGGTTCGAATCTCGGTTGGCTGTACTGACGGTAGTTTTTCCAAAATTGTTTTCCACTTTACCTCCACGCAAATACGGGTAAACCTCATATAAATATAACCTATATAATCCCAAAAACCATTAAGGTAATTAGTAAATAATTACATAACCATAACGGGTAGTAAACTGCGGTGATAAGAACATTATTATTAATAATAATAACCCGCGTCGGTGGCGTAGTTGACTAACGCGCTAGTCGTGTTGAGCTCAACCGCTGAGGATGGGGAGATCGAGGTTCGAATTTCGTTCGGGTGAACTGAGGGTGGGTCTTACAAAATGGTTTGCCAATCTCCCTCCACGCAAAGGTGGGTTCACTTACTCTAATTCAACCTTCCCAATTCCTAATTAATTAGCGTAGTTAGTACTTAAAGCGTATAGCCCGAACGGGTAGTAAGATGCGGTGCTAAATAATAATAAAATTAATATTAATAATAATTAAATCCACTTTGAGACCTTCAATCTAGAGGTAGCAAATGAATGAGTCTAACATTATATGTATGCAACTTTATCTAATTTAAGGGGACAATAACCCAAGTTGAGATTGCCAGAACTCAAATTTACTCTTCACTGGGTCAAGATTAATGTTTTAACGTTTACTACTATTATAATTATTATAACCATTAAAACTTCCTAAAAAGGTTCTTTATAGCTTTTCTATGAGAGTGTTTGAGCGAGTTTTGCAAACGTCCAGAAACCCCGCATTATTTAAGGAGTGGTTTGTTTAATATAAAATAGAGCTTTCTTTAAAAATAAATAAAGATACAAATCATAGAATTGTCCTTAAATCTTTTAACCCCTTATATTATAATGTTTATAACTTAACAAATCATTTAAATTTTAAGTATGTTTATTTGAAACATTTTACGTAAAAATTCACATTCTGAGAACAAGAACGTTGCCTAACTGTGACGTCACAGACAGTCAAGATAGGATTTCACATGATAATGAATTTACGTTTTACTCAGCGAGTTTTAAATATATAAAGTTGAAACAAAAACCATAAATTTTTAAATAATTCTAAATATAGTCCTACAGTGTCATAAAACTTATTTTTATCGGTGATCTGGTGGTCTAGGGGTAGGGTGTCTGACTTCTGTGCTGGGGTCCGGGGTTCAATCCTTGGTCTTGGCACAGATTTATCTGATTACCAAACCCTTCCTTCACCTCTGAAAAGACATCTTGTGAATGTGTGGAATGCCAGGCCTCCACCGTAGTTCGGATTCCACGTTAAACTGTAGGTCCTTCATTTCATCTCACAATCACCTTACCATTAACCTGAACGAGTAGTAAGACGCGGTGCTAATAATAATAATAATAATAATAATAATAATAATAATAATAATAATAATAATAATATTTTTATCTTTAAAAGGTGTTTTGGTAAAAGAATTTTTTTTTTTTAATAAATCCTATAAAACTCAGGCTATTTGTCTTAGTCACGAAAATGTCCTGTAGGAGTCTTCCTGCCGGGATGTGGATTTAAAAAAATCCTGTAGAAAATGTCTTATCTATAAGAGGAAACAAAGAAAAGGCAAATTTAAAAAGCAAGTCGATGGTTTCAAGAATAGTAGAGTGACTGTTTAAACTCGCCAGAGAAAGAGGGGAAGTGTTGTCAGTAGATAAACAAGAGGCCTCTCAGGGTGAACTGCTCATTTTCTTCTCTCTATTTCAATTTTATACATTGATGTCTAAGTGTGATAGTGCTTAGACTGCTTAGGTGTGTCAAGTTAAGATGAAACTCACTTCGGAAAATAGCTTTGAAATCTCCAAGTTGGCGACGTCATAAGTATAAATGAAGATAAACACATATCTATCCTTCATAAAACAAATCGTCTTGTAACAAGAACACAGGAGAACTTTCTAAGTTAATTGAGGATCTTTTTTTGGTTTAGGAGTTTCAGAATGTTCGCACCCGTAATAAGTGAAGCAGTGTCATGATTTGTCTCTTGGAGAGTTTGTGGTGCCTTTTTTTAAAAAGACCCTATCATCATAGATATGAGATTCCATGTCATGCGACAAAGGTCCTTGTATCGGATATAAGGAAAACGCCCCCTGTATCCATGTTAAGGATACTACAAGATGGTGTATCCTACCCTTGTTTATCCATGCCGTTCCACCACCACCTCCTTATTTTAAGAACACTGTTAAAATCCTCTAAGAGAGGAGGGAGGTTGTGTGTGTTCGTGGCCTTCTTTTGTGTGCCTGTTTCGACGCAACAGCGTCGTTAGACCCGCTCGCGTTATGTGAAGAGGGTGAATTGTCTACGTCGTTAAGATTTTTGGTCTACAGGGAGTCTACTAAATTTAGACAAAGAGTGTATGGTAACAAAGTAACGAGCTGTTGGAGAGGAAGCGATAAGACGAGTTGACTATTATTATATATAAACATGGACGATGATTCAGGAGGGGAAAAGTAAAACGATGGTTCGATCTTTTAAAATATGTTTTCATTTGATTGTGGCATTTAACGAGCACTTTATGAAACGACTGATTATATCAACACACGACTTATAGACTGACTTTAATCTAGAAAAGACACAATTCCTCCCCCTCTTCCCTGGCCATCAATTAAACACTTTGAAAGAGGGAACCCACATTTCACCAATGATACGTTTTATCAGCCAAACCAGGTATCGAACACGGGACCCATAACACATCAGACAGACACGCTACCTAGTGAACTAGGGTGTTGGATCATCTTTTAAATAAAAACGTCATTTAAACTTGCCAAAATAGATCGGGATTTACGAATCTATATAGATCCATCCAGTTTTTTGTTTTTGTTGCTTTTGATATATATTTTATCTTAAACCTTCAACTTGATATATTTTAATATAGGGTTAAAGTTTGTTTTAATCGGTAGAAAACAGAGGGCATATATATATATATATATATTATAAAGTTATAATATTCTTGTTATTATCTCATAGGCGAGCCTTGTTTTAAATCTTTAAATCTTCCCATTAGTTATTTTTTCTTACGATCAATGTTTCTGTTTGTTGATTAGATAAATAAAAATAGTGCCATGAACACGTTAATTGACATTTTGGGGGTATTTAAAGTTAAGTATTTTTTATTTGAAAATATTTTCACTGATCTACTTGTACATCCGTTCTAGCCTTTTTTTGAAGTTGTATATTTATTTAGAACACACACACTTCAAAGAAGGTATTACTAAATAAATGACTGGCTTCAGTGACGTACATACCCTATACGTTGTCCTTAAAAGAATGTCAAACAATCTCCGAGAAATCTGGTTCATATTTTGATGGGATCAAAGCTCTATTCTCACGTGTGGTCTGAATATGTGGTGTGTGATTGATTCAAAACTAGCCACGAGTATAAATTACATTCATCCCTCAAATTACTTATTTCTTGTAAAAAAAAATTTTTTTTCCCCGAAATTTGGGCTAATTGAAATTAAATATAAAGTAATTCCTATAAACTTATATACACTTACATATGTAGAATAAATTAATAAAATGGATACAAAAAATAATTAGAAGTAGTTCTTAGTTGAAAATATAGAATTTGTAGTCACATACCTTCTAATATTTTTTAAAATTAGCACTCTTTTAAAGTAGCTGAGGTGGATGCCTAGCTTTAAAAAAATTATATTTAATATTTAAACCCTAAAAATATAAATTTTAGATCAAATATCTTATTTATTTTGTCAATAAATATAGTTCATTCGATTTACTGATGCATAAAATAAAACAATAACAATTATAAAACCTAAACTACAAAGGCGCAGGAAAACATTTCAAGTATTGGATGGCGTTACAATTGTCATTTGTAGAGTGATTTATTTCAAAACTACAATTATTGTTTTCTTTCAGTATCTGGGGGTACGCGGAGTAAACATCAAGCTCAGTTTGTCCGGTGGTGGAAGAGTGCTACATTTTAACCTTATTTAAAATACACAAGTGATTGTTATTACAAATATTTATCGGTGAGATACCGATAGAATCAAGGACTTTAATATTGAACGATTACATACCTAGTTAAAATGGAATGTGAAATGATGTAAGTAAACATTCCCCCCCCTCCCCCCTCCACCCCACAAAGGTTTCTGTGAACAGACAGAGTTATTCATGAACAAACTTGCTCTGCGAATTTGTGGAGATTATACCGAAATGTGTGCAAGGCAATCAATACGTGCCTAAGGATATCATCATCATCATCATCATTGTAGCTATTATTATATCTATTATTTTCAGTATTGTAGCTATTATTATTGTAATTATTACTATGATTATTATAATAACTCATAGTATTATAACAATTATTGATTTAAGCACTATCATAACTATTTCATTCATAAATTCAAATAATTAATTTTTTTTAGCACTGTGTCTTACTACCCATTATGGCTATACGCATATTTACTAATTATTCTATTGGAGATAAGGAAGGTTCGATTTAGAGGAAGTGCACCCATATTTGCGTGGAGAAGAATACACCCAACCGGGATTCAAACCTCAGATCACCCCATCATCGGCAGTTTAGTCCAACACGATAAGGACGCCTTAGACCGTGCCGCCACCGAGACGGGATGGGGACGGTGATAATATTTCTGAGTTGTTGCTCACTGAACAGACCGGCTAAGAAGGCATTGTTCCACTCGAAACGCCGCCGGTTTTGTTATTTCACAACGTGACACGATAAGCAAACAGGTTTACATACGGCACGACATAATATCTCCGCGACACTCTACAACCGAACGAGCTTTCGGTGACGTAGCAAGCGGTAGCTAATCTTCCAAAAACGGTATCACTGGTAAAGCGTTTCGTAGTCTGTGGTGGCTTGTTTTCCAGTTCAAAGCTATCTTATTTGTCTTTGTGCGGGGACGACAAAACGCCACCAAGGGAATATCTCACTAGGATTAATCTGACGTACAGAATACTCTAGTGGCGGAGTTTAGTCTAGTGTTCCCTCATCTCTGGAGACTAGTCAGCCTTTGAGGGTTGTACAGCTCACACCAACATAGCTGTGGTTAGGAATAGGTATTCTGTGATGAGCAATTATCCAACACCCCAAACAACGCGGAAATAATGATAATAGTGATAATAATGACGTATCTGAGCTACATCACGCGTAGCCCAGTAGTAGAAATATCAGCCAGTACTAATGTACCGTTGTCCAGGGGACGCCCGATTGTACTAATCGTACATCCTTTCCATGGAGGCTCTTTTTATGTACCGATGAGATGATGGTGAGATATAACGGGGTGAAGTCAATGGAGATCTTAACCTAACTAAACCTGACTAACCAAAACCTGTTGATCATATTAATAAATCTCCTTTCAATAAAAAAAAAATCTCACGTTATCCACCAAGGAATTGAACCCGGGACCTATAGTTTAGCGCCCGGGGCTCTAAATCATTATACCACGAGACCGGTTAACGTGTAAATTAGACCTAAGCATCGAGTTGGCAGATTTTACGACAACTTAAGATCACTATATTACCCACAATTCACGCACGGACACGTGGACCAAACTTTAAAAGATTGTTTAGTGAGTTCTAGATGGTCCTGAGCTTGAATTCCGGTTATGGTGTACTAAGGGTATTTTTTTCCCTCCTAAATTGTTTACTAATTTTCCTCACTCGCAATCTTGGGTATATTTTCTATATATATATTCTACCTTACACCATCTCATTAGACTTAATATACGGATGGGTAGTAAGCAACACGGTACAATTGGGTTAGTATATATTCGAAATTTGGTTGTGCACATTTTAACATCCACAACAGACAGAATATATACGCGCCACACGTAATCCTACTTTATTACATACGTGGCTAAGTGATAAACCACGGTCGAGTTATCATGGACAGCTATAAAAGCTACTAGTTCCACTTTTACGTGTTCATGCGTCAAGTCACACGAGTGTAATCCGTAACTGTATATTTTGATATATTTTATAGACTCGCTTTGCTCCAATGAGTTTTCTTTGCAAGTGGATGTAAGCTAATGTAATTCCAGCGTTGTTTTGAACGTAACAACTTAAAATGTATTGTATTTTTAACATATTATTTTAGTTTATTCATACTTATAGGGCAGCTAGAATCATTAAATTTAGCACAATTGTTGCAATTGGATGTGCCAATATGCCTGCCAAATTTTATAATTCTATATGAGCCATAAGTGTGTCAAAAAAAAAAAAAAAAATGTGTGTAGAAAATGTGCAAAATTGACCTAAAATAAAAAAAACTAGCTCTATTTAAGGTATAACCGATGGAGATACGACAAAAAGTAATAGGACCAAACTTAAGGATCTCGCCAAATCCGTGCCTGCTGATGCAATCCGTTTTTTTATAGGTCTTACCGTTTAGCCATAAGAAGCCTTCAAAAAAGGTCTGCACCGACTTTAAAGTTGCTCTGTAATTTTAATTTTTTTTCGGGGCTAAAATTTTTATTTTTTAACTTTTTGTAATTTTCCCGTCGGTTACAGGCTAGAAGCTAGAAGTTTTCCAAATTTCAAGTTTCTAGCTCATCTGGAAGTGGGTAAACATTAATGTCAGGGAGTGAGTCAACCATGTGACTTTATAGTATTATAATTATTACAACATATTCTTTTTAATATATAAAAATATTGATGCGCTTCGGTGGAAGCGTGATCTAACTCGCTACTCTAGTGTTAGACTAGACTGCCAAAGACGGTTATATCGCGGTTCGATCCTGGTCGGGTGCACTGAAGGTGGTTTTTCACAAATGGTTTTCCACTGTCATTCCAAGCAAATTTGTGTGGTGCACTTCCTCTCAATTGAACCTTCCTATTCCCAACTCTATTAGTGTAATTAGTACATAGGTGTAGGAGCGGATAGTAAGACGCGATTCTAAAAAAAAACCTAAAATATAAATTTTGGATTAAAAAAAAAAGTTAATATTTTCTTGGAGACTGCTCTAATCAAAATTGGACCATACCCCTGCATTAGTCACCAACATCAACATGAGCATATTAAATGTTGGCAAGCCCTACTTTCATCGTTACAGCTTGTAGTAGAATAATTGGCAGAATGCAAACCTTCTTATAAAATGTTCTCTTTGAGCTCAACAAATATATATCACACTTAGATGACGTTTATTTGACAGTAGGCGTATTAATTTGGTAACATATCATTAAGATGTCACACACTTGAGTAGAATTATATCTTCATAACTTTTTTCTAATTTACCTTGTAAATCACATGACCTTTATTAGTATATAAATTAATTTAGCTTTGTGAGCAATATACGTCACAAACTATTAGAATATTTCATTATTTATTTAACTACAGTTGAAAATTTAAAAGAAGTGTAGTAAAAATCATATAAAGGAATGTAATTTATTTTTAGCACCATGTCTTACTACCCGGGTGGGTTATGCCATAGTGTAACAATCATGGTAATAATTTTAGGGATTAGGAAGGTTATATATAGAGAAAATGTATCCGCATTTGAGTTGAGGTAAATGAGAAAAAAACATTTTAGAAAAACATCTCTCAGTACACCTAACCGAGATTTAAACCTCGACCTCCCCATCATCGGCAGTCTAGTCCAACACGAGGGTGGTGCGTTAGCCCATAAGGTCACCGAACCGGATTAGTTCTTTTTATTTAAATTTCTTGTGATTATCTTCACATCCACATGCAGGCGCCAATAAATATCCTCGAAGACACCAGGTCTAGACTTCTTGACCTAGAATTTAAAGCTTTTTAAAACTGAAAGCTATTCGAGAAAAGGTCGACCAAGCATTGTTATAGTAGGAATCTTTTCGCAAGAAATGTTTAGAAAGTATGAAACTAATTCTGTGTTGAAAAAGAACATTCTACTTTTAGAATAATTTTATTGGTACAGATATTATCTATAATATTGACAGTGGGAGATAACATCTTTTTTTTATATAACTATATGAAAACGTTTTAGTATTTTTAATAACAGTCAAAAAGTTTATTTCTAATAAATTATTTGTAGTAAGCTTTCTGAGAGTTTCCGGACCCACGCAAACTGTTAATTTTGAAACCTAAATGATATATAAAACAAACAGTAATAACTCAAAAAGTTCCAATTTCAAGTTTAAAACGCCCTTTATTTCCTTTTAGCGTCTTTGACCTACTTGCCCAAACTTTACTACTCACGTAACACTTAGTGGGGGGTGGTAAATATGTGGCATAGTTACAGTAATTAATGTTTTATCTATTTTATTAATTGTATTATAAAGACACGTTTCGGTGGCCGCATGGTCTAATGCGCTTCTCTTGTGTTAGACTAGACTGCCGAAGGCGGATCTATTGGGGTTCGATCCCGGTAGGGTGCACTGTGGGTGGTATTTACTAAGTGATTTTCCACTCTCCCTCCATGAAAATGTGTGTGCACTTCCTCTAGATTAAACCTTCATAAACCCTAACACTTTATTGTATTTAGTACGTAATCGTATGGCCCTAACAGATAGTAGGAAGCAATGCTAAAAATATTATGATATTATTTAATTAATTAGAAATGTAGTTTAATTTTAATTCACTAATCGAATTAATCGGCTTTTCAATCTTATTTTTACATATATATATATATATATATATATTGTGCATCTGGGCTACATCACTCATACCCCAGTTTGTGGAAATATTAGCCAGTACTAGTATACCGTTGTCCAGTGGACCCCAGAATGTACTAATCGTACATACTCCCCGTGGAGGCTCTTCACATGTCCTGGTGAGATGAGGTGATGGTGATAGTGAGTATGATGGTGGATTGCGAGTATGAGGGGGATAGTGAGTATGAGGGGGATAGTGAGTATGTTGGTGATAGTGAGTATGAGGGGGATAGTGAGTATGAGGGTTATAGTGAGTATGAGGGGGATAGTGAGTATGAGGGTTATAGTGAGCATGAGGGTTATAGTGAGTATGAGGGGGATAGTGAGTATGTTGGTGATAGTGAGTATGAGGGTGATAGTGAGTATGTTGGTGATAGTGAGTATGAGGGTTATAGTGAGTATGAGGGTTATAGTGAGTATGAGGGTTATAGTGAGTATGAGGGTGAAAACGAGTATGAGGGGGTAGAACCGAAACACTTAAAACTAACTTAGTCTAACTAACCAAACGTTGGTGACAATTGGGGTAGTTCCCTTTTTCTGAAATTTACCCAAGATACCATTCGGGAACTGAACCCATCACCCCTATTTTCTTAGCCAGGTGCACTGACCACAACACCACGGAGTCGGCTATCTCTACCACTAATGTGCACCATTCTAAGAAGTAACCAGGTCAATATACGTTTGGTTATGACGCCTCAGATAGGTTTATTATGTCCCGAAGAACATTATGTTGTGTAGATTGACATGTGTGACACAGAGGGTATTAAATATTATATTCACATGTGTGACACAGAGGGTATTAAATATTATATTCACATGTGTGACACAGAGGGTATTAAATATTATATTCATGAACCATGATAACAAAAAATACTTTGAAAAACTGGGCGAAGATATATTTTTCTTTTCACGGGATGTCTCTCCCCTAAGTATTAATAAATTCTAATTTATGTGGTGTTGATCACTTTTTGGCACGGGTCTACCCTGTGAAGTACGACCAATTTTTGACGCGCTATTTGCTGTGGCAAAGCACTTCGCTCTCACGGGCCAAGTTATGAAACTGGTGGAATCGGGTGTGACAAAATATCTTTGTAAGAACACATCGTTTGGTTTATTTTGGCACACCATCATATTTAAAACACAAATAACCTTTTTTATTTAATTTCTGAGAAAGTTTGTTATTAATTATAGTTATAAAAAAAAGGTTATATGAACGTAATTTTACATTATTAATGTTTGATATAAATTTTATCTTTTGCGAATAGCTACTTTGGTTGAGGGCTTTTAATTATCTGAAGAGTGGAAATAAACTGGAACTTGTCAATCAAAATATTTGCTTTGCTTAGTATTTTACATGATATGACCAAAAAGTAATTTCAGGCGTTTCAATAACCCACAACCATTCATTCATGAAACTAGAATTGGGATTTATGATGAAAAACATGAAAGCGTTACCATCAGAAAATTTTACAGAACACACAAGGTTTTGATTAATAGAGAAATATTGCCCGACTTTTACATCATTAGCTTGGTTGTATAAATCCCTTCAAACACTAGCGTTCTTTGTTAAACCTTATCGTTAGTATTACATCATGGATTGCAGTTATTGGTGCTATGTTATATCGTGATATAGTTTTGGAACTATCAATATCATTGAGGTCGGTGACCTGGCAGCCTAGGGGTAAGGTGTCAGACTTCTGTGCTGGCGGCCGGGGTTCAATCCTCGGTCCCGGCAAAGATTGATCTGATTACCAAACCCTTCCTTCACCTCTGACAAGACATCTTGTGAATGTGAGGAATGCCAGGTCTCCACCGTGGTTCGGATTCCACGTTAAACTGTAGGTCCTTCATTTCATCTCACAATCACCCTACCATTACACATTAGCGTAAATGCGTATAACCCGAACGGGTAGTAAGACGCGGTGCTAATAATAATAATATACTAAAACCCAAGACAACATCATCATCATCATCATGACAACCCGCTTCAGTGGCCAAATGGTTTAAGACGTCACGCTCGTATTATACTGGCCTGCTTAAAACCGGAAGAACGGGGTTTGAATCTTGGTTGGTTGTACTGAGAGTAGATTTTCCCAATAAGTTTAACTCTCTCCCTACGCTCAGATGCAGATGCATTACCTAAAATGCCACCTTACTCATTCCTTATCCATCAGCGTAATTTTTAATATATAACCCACTTCGATGGACGCACTATTTGACGCGTTACTTTCTCATTAGACTGCCGATGGTGGGGAGATCGAGGTTCGAATCTCGGCCGGGTGTATTTAGAATGGATTTAAAAAAAACTCTCCCTCCACGCAAATGTGGATACTATTCCTCTTAATCATAACCTTCCTAATCCCTAAAACCATTAGCTTGATTAGTATATAAGCGTATAGCCCGAATGGGTAGTAAGACTCAATGCTAAAAGAAAAGTGCTCTTGGGAATAAAAACAAGGCTAATGAAGATATTTTAACCGTACACCTGTCGTATATCGCTACATAAGAGTGGTCATAACATGACATCCCAGCCCTTCCTACCTCCGGATGATATAAAACCTCTCGCAGCTGTCTCTTTCTTTACGCCCCTATCACTCTCTCTCTGTGTCTTGTTTCAGCTACTACGCCCCTATCGCTCTTTCTGTCTTGTTTCAGCTACTACACCCCTATCGCTCTTTCTGTCTTGTTTCAGCTACTACGCCCCTATCACTCTCTCTGTGTCTTGTTTCAGCTACTACGCCCCTATCGCTCTTTCTGTCTTGTTTCAGCTACTACGCCCCTATCACTCTCTGTGTGTCTTGTTTCAGCTACTACGCCCCTATCACTCTCTCTGCGTCTTGTTTCAGCTACTACACCCCTATCACTCTCTCTGTCTGGTTTCAGATACTACGCCCCTATCGCACTTTCTGTCTTGTTTCAGCTACTACGCCCCTATGACTCTTTCTGTCTTGTTTCAGCTACTACGCCCCTATGACTCTTTCTGTCTTGTTTCAGCTACTACGCCTCTATCACTCTTTCTGTCTTGTTTCAGCTACTACGCCTCTATGACTCTTTCTGTCTTGTTTCAGCTACTACGCCTCTATGACTCTTTCTGTCTTGTTTCAGCTACTACTCCACTATCACTCTCTCTGTGTGTCTTGTTTCAGCTACTACGCCCCTATCACTCTCTCTGTCTTGTTTCAGCTACTACGCCCCTATCACTCTCTCTGTCTTGTTTCAGCTACTACGCCCCTATCACTCTCTCTGTCTTGTTTCAGCTACTACGCCCCTATCACTCTCTCTGTCTTGTTTCAGCTACTACACCCCTATCACTCTCTCTGTCTTGTTTCAGCTACAACGCCCCTATCACTCTCTCTGTCTTGTTTCAGCTACTACGCCTCGGCGTCGTTCCCTCCCGGTCCGCCGCGGCTGGTCCCGCCTCTGAAGAGACAGCGCTTGATGGTCCCGCCGGCTCGACCTGTCATCAAAGCGGCCGCACCACAGAAACCGCCGCCCTCCGCACCCCTCAACCAACTCAAGACTTACAGTGAGTACCGGACCACCGGGTGCCACTGTAAGAACGTAATGTGTGTTTGTTTTTTATGTAAATATTCTATTTGGAGTTTAAAAAAAAATTCCAACAAAGGAACACTTATTTGTTTATATTTATAAAGTTAACATGGCCTTAAAAATGTGTGTTTTAACTGTAAAAAATACTAAAATTAGGTTAGGTTAGGTTAGGTTGGGTTAGGTATTTTTCATGTGTTTGATTTTATTTTAAAATATCAAGTAGTCTAACTTAATAAATAAAAACAAATTAATGTTCCTCTGTTATGATTTTATTTAAACAGCTCCAAAAAATTAATATTTACGTAAAAAAACAAACATTACGTTTTTACAGTGGCGCCCGGTTGTCTTGGCGTCTTGCCAGCGTCCAGATGGTGGCACCCAGTTGTCCTAGACCGATATTAATATAGATGAACTGGTGGTCTAGGGGTAAGGTGTCGGACTTCTGTGCTGGCGGCCGGGGTTCAATCCTCGGTCCCGGCATAGATTTATCTGATAATCATTACACATTAGCCTAAGTGCGTATAACCCGAACGGGTAGTAAGACGCGGTGCTAATAATAATAATAATAATAATAATATTAATATTGGTTTACTAGGAGACGCGGGGAAAAAATAAATTAAGGTAATTGTTTTTATAGTTATTAAAGCAAAACATTTTTTAGGTCAAAATAAATCAAATATTGCTCCATTAGAAACAGTTTAATTTTCTTCACAAGAGGACAAAACCGTAGTCAAGGGTGTTGTTGGGGGTTCAAACACCTCCTGAAATTTTATGAACAAAATAATGTATTTATTTATGGTCCAAAAAATATACAAATTAAGGTACAAGTGCAAAATATGGGGTTTTGTTAAAATAAAAAGTACTTCAGATAGCTTCTAGAACGGTTTTTCATTTAGAAAGTTTTTTTTCTACTCTTCAGCAATTGGAGGATGTGCCCCCTAAACCCTCACTGAAATGTTGGCTGGCTACGGCCATGCAAGATGATATCAACATTTGTTGAATATCTGTAATGATTATAGTGGCATTAGATGAGTAACTGATTCTCTTCATTTAAAATGTTAATCATCAAATTCTAGGACATCTTTGAGAGATATTCAACTATTGGGTATATCACCATGCGGGGAAAATTTAGCTCTTTGTTTTTATTGTGGAAATATTTTATTTATTTTGACGAGGTTTTTTTTTTACTATAAAAATGACCAAAATTATTCTTTAGTCTCCATACTCATATCCCCCCTTAATGCTCGTTCGTCTATGATCAGTCGCAGCCATGTGTTGGATTCAAGACACGTGATATCGCATACGGAAGCACGCCGGGAATTCTCGGGCCCGCTTAGGTGGTGGCTGCATGGTCTAAGGCGTTACTCTCGCAGTAGACTAGACTGCCGAGGACGGATAGGTCGAAGAACTAATCTTGGTTGAATGTACTGAATGTTTTTTTTTACTAAATTGTTTTCCACTCTCTTTCTTTCTCTCACTCTCTCTCACTCTCTCCCCCTCTCTCTCCACGCAAATGCAAATTAAATCATTTAGATTGAAATTACGTATCCCAACCTTTAATAGCAGGTTGTCCTTGTTTAGGTAGAAAACAAATGTAGCCCATTTTTTTGAATACGCTTTAAGAGTGCGGATCCAACAAGCTGATGTGATTAAGAAAAGGGAGTTTTTTGTTTACATCGTTATATTCTGGTATCAACGATATGTTGAAAACAAAAATACCCAGCTGGTATTTGAAACTTGAATTTCTTATGAGTACAAATTTACTCCTCAGAGCTTGCACGATGCTTTTGATGGAGTGATCTTCAGTTTAGGGGATGTAAATAAATAAAACATAAATGGTACCACACGTTTTTACCAGATACTTATTTTCAACTAAGTCATTAGATCTATTTTCAAAATAATTAAAAATAACATGTTATCAGGAAACTGCCTTAACACATTTTTATTCAAAAAATAAGTCAACAGTTTTATTTTGGAAGTAAAACATTTCTTAAATAGATACATATTTTTTAATATTTCTTCAAGCCATTTTAGAAAAATCTGTTACTAAAAAAAATTGCTTAGCAGTAAAATACCATTAAATTAAGGGCTAGGGTCAAAATAAAAAATAAAACGTCTCTAGGAATAGCCATATGACACTTAAATATCAAATTTGAACAAAATCTATCGATCCATTTCAGATCTGTGGCCGGGCACATATGAATAGAGTGATAGATAGAGACGGGTACAAACATTAATGTTAAAATCCACTTTTTTTATGTTTCGGGGGTACATAGAATGTAAAAATTCATCATAGCCTTGAGGTCGAAAGTTTCCCTGAATACAATACTTTCGCTTTAGAGGAGAAAGTAAAACCTAATAAATAATCACATTTTGGTTGATTTAA
This sequence comes from Timema californicum, assembly GCA_902141385.1. NCBI lineage: Eukaryota > Metazoa > Arthropoda > Insecta > Phasmatodea > Timematidae > Timema > Timema californicum. The sequence continues at coordinate 74,142 of CABFOW010001593.1, forward strand.
TAAATGTAAATACGTACTGTACAGGAGAGATAATTGTAGGCGTCTTGAGATTATTATTTTTACAAAAAGTTTAAAAAACCTGTACGATAAATTGAATTTAAACTACATTTTTAATTAAAGCTAGAAAAATGTTTGCAGTGTACAAATATTTTCCCCTTTATCTACATTCCCCTTCCCCCTAACTCTTCTGGCTAAACAAACGAAAAACGCGGCTGAGTGATATTTCTTTCTCCTTCTCTTTTCACTTTACTTACAGGTAACCCCGACATTCTTATCTGTGGGAATTGCAGAGAAATGTTCACGGAACTTCAGGAACTTTTAGACCACAAGAAAACTTACTGCAAACTTCGTTTCACTTGCAAGTGCCACAAGCTCAACAGCATCAAAACCAGTAAGTGCCACAACAGAAACTAGTTGTCCGTCACTGAGATCAGGGTGACCTGGTGGTCTAGGAGTAAGGTGTTGGACTTCTGTGCTGGGGGCCCGGGGTTTAATCCCCTGTCCCGGCACAGATTTATCTGATTACCAAACCCTTCCTTCACCTCTGACAACAAGACGTGTATTAATCACAACTTGTGAATGTGGGGAATGCCAGGCCTCCACCGTGGTTCGGATCCCACGTTAAACTGTAAGGTCCTCCATTTCATCTCACAACCATCCTACCATTACACATTAGCGTAAGTGCGTATAATACCGAACGGGTAGTAAGACGCGGTGTTAATAATAATAATTTAATACTTTCAGTTGTCTTGCACATTTGTGTAAAATATTTTAACAAACATGTAACATAAAATTCACTTGCTTGCATGGTTTAACAAACTACTACCGATTACAAGAAGATCGAGGTTTGATCTTTGTCGGGTGTACTGAGAGTTGTTCTCCGCGCTTCCACCATGAAAATGGGGGTACACTTCCTATAAATATGGCCTTCCTAATCCTTAGAAACATTATTGTAATTAGTACATAAGTGTATAATCCGAACAGGTAGTAAGAGGCGATTTAAAAAAAACCATAGAATTTCAAACCAACTATAAAGAAGTCTGCTGATATGTGCTCATATAATTTGAGCTAAAAACTCACTTTTATTAAACTCAACTGTATTTGTATGAGCTTACCAAATACTTATGGCCAAAGTTTTATTATTTCTGTGTCATGTATGTCCAAATAGTATATCATTAATACATTATGAAAGTACTACATTTAAGGGGGCCGCTCTTTGTAAGGAAAAACCCTTTTCTCTTTATGAGGTAATTTTATTATATTTGGAAGAAAGTACAGGAAAGGTAGATAATTGTATTATATTTGGAAGAAGGTACAGGAAAGGTAGATAGAAACGAATAGAAAGGGCGAACACAAAATATGTGAGTTTTATGTCGGCTCGTATTTGTCAGTGATAACGGTGCGTTGCAGAGTCGAGTGGTGGTGGCGGCGAGGAACTGTGTTCGGCCATGCTGCTGTGTGTGCTCTGCAAGGACTCCTTCCACAGCGCGTGGGACCTCATGGTCCACGTCCAGGCGGCCCACATGATGAACATCTACGAGCTAGGGTTGCCCAAACAGGACAACGGTGTCAAGAACGAGCAGGATCTGCCGTCCCCGGCGCACTCCCCCTCCTCCAGAGCTTCCAACGACAAAGATGTGAGTCACTTCGAGACAGATCGACCGTTGAGAACCTTATTTCACTCGCACACATACTTCACATACTGGAGACGGTGTTGAGTACACCCAATATCACCTCTGGGGCTAACCGGCCCCGTGGGGTAGTGGCCAGTGCACAGGGCTACGAGCTTAGGGGTCCCGGGTTCGATTACCATGGTACCTTAGGTCTTATTCCCCGAAAGGGGAACCACTCCAAAAGTCACCAGGGTTTGGTTAGTTAGGATTAATTTGGGTTGTGTTTCCACTGATTCTACACCTTAATACTCACCATCACCCTCACCTCATAAGGACATAGAGAGAGCCTCCACGGAAAGGATGTACGATTAGTACATTAGGACGTCCCCTGGACAACGGTACGTTAGTACTGGACAATATTTCCACTACTGAGCTACGAGGGATGTAGCCCAGACGCACAATATATTTGATGCTACCGTTGCCAAATATTTTAGTTGTCAGATATTTTGTGTGCTGGGTTAAGAAGGATTAACTGATAAACTAGACTAACCAACATTGCAAAATTTGTTTTATATTTAAAGGAAGATTGAGCTCACGAAAACAAGATAATAACAAATCGGTTGTTCAAAAGTAGCCATACAATTTCCTCACACATGATATCCAAAGCACGTCTTCTTAATATTAATGTTGGTTCATGAATTCATTGCGCTAAAGCTCTTTGTAGTTGGCCAGTTGGTTTCTAAATCGACTATCTCGAAGATTCCAAGAGTTTAGTGGCAATATCCAACTCCTCAGCCTGCTCTATTATGGTATTATCAACAAGCTATATAATTCAATTTTTATCATTAATTTAATTCTATTAAATTATTTTATTTTGATATATAAGATTAATTTATTTAAGGTACTAAGCTTTCAAAATACCTGAATATTAAACAAAATTAAAATAAAGTATGACTAAACCATAGTTAAAATAATGTAAAATAAACCTTACTTAGTCGCTAAATTATAGGTAGGCCTGGTTAAAATCTCAATCTAAATGCCTTTATTTAAATTTTGTGTGAAAATTCCAGATGCTTACTTTGTTGTTCTTATTTACTTTGTGGTTCTTATTTACTTGCACATACCATTGATCACAATTCTAAAGGTTGTATATTAATCAAGGAAATATAATATCTTATAATCTTCAAGAATATACAAAGAATGAAATTATCTTTAAGATTACTAACTAGTTGGTGTATTGAATGATTATTTAATTTGTACAAATCGCCGACTTTTCTTAAATCCATGACATATCTTGGATTAAAGATATATTTGAAGGCTTAGGCTATGTTCGACTGTATTATAAGTATTCCATTCTGTCAGTGATCGTATGTTTTCCAAACAACCACAGTTTCCAAATAACAACAGCTACGAACAAATAAATACACCAAAAACCTACTTCTCTTAGAGGCCCAATTCTCAAATGCTTGAGATTCAACTGTTCTAAAATAACCTCTTCGATGTCCGCGTGGTCTAACGCGCTACTCTCGCAGTAGATTAGACTGCCGATGATGAGGAGGTGGGGGAGTTAGAATTTCGGTGGTGTGAACCGAGGATGTTTTTTTCAAAAATGTTTTTCTATTCTCTCTCCACGAAAATGCACATTATAATTCCTAAAACCATTAGCGTGATTAGTACCCAAACGGGTAGTAGGACGCGGTGCTAGAAAAACAAACAACAAAGTTACAAAATTTTGGGTAAATTGTTATTAAAAATGAGCTAATTTTATCTAATTTTGTATAATTTTTTTAAAAAATTATACAATATAAAATCTAAGGTTTTTAGGTCATTAGGGACATACCTTACACCTTCATTTTGTCGTGAGAAATCTTTAAAAACTTCTTAAATTAAACGAGATTTCTGAGCCTCTTCAATAATTCACCTGAGTATCTATGTGTGTGTGTTTTACTTCCCCCTCCCCCAAACCAGTGTAACAAGGGGATGAAGTTCGAAGGGAGGAGAATGTGTGAGTGTGTCGTCCTAATGAAAACTCCTCGAGTCTCAAGACGAACTACTCGGAGCTCCTAACATCACTTGATTGTGCTCTGACCAAACAAACCTTGCTTGATGGAATCACACTTGTTTGCACGCCTTTTCTCTCCCCCCCCCCCCCCCCCNCGTGCTTTATCGTTGTAAAGATTTCCACCCTTAGTAGCGCCACTTCATCACCCCTTAGCCCTCTCAACCCCCCGCACTCGTTTCATACTCCGCCCTTGTCTTCCTCGCAAAGTCCTGTACTCTCGTAAATTACGGATTTGAATCACAAATGACCTTGGACAAGCATTCTGTAGGATTAGTTGAATGGTTATCATGCATGATTTAGACTAAAAGGCCACTGAGAATGGTTGATTTGAGGAGGTTTTATTTTCCAGAGAATAGTTTTACATTTTATCTTTACATTAATGGGGGTTTTTCTTTTCCCGCTTCTTAAAAATTCAAGTTCCTCACTATACCACTCTTATTCTGATAAGTGTAAAGATAATTTCTTAATATCTGATTCAACATAAAAATTACTCGCTTCGATGGCCACGTGGTCTAACGCGCTAATCTCGCAGTAGACTAGACTGCCGATGACGGGGAGATCGAGGTTCGAGTCTTGGTCGGGTGTGCTGAGGGTAGTTTTTTCCAAAAATGTGTGTCCACTCTCCCTCCAAGCAAAGCCGGGTGTGTATATATATATATATAACCGCCCTAATCCATAAAACCCCTACCGTAGTTGGTATTTAAGCGTATAATCTGAAAGGGTAGTAAACCGCGATGTTTAATATATATATATATATATATATATATATATATATTATAGACATTTAAATAATGAATACATTCCATATAAATCTATGAGTATAAGGGTGCATTATGTATGTATGAGTTTGGTGTTTAGTTCATGTGCTCACCCATGTATGCAATTCAGTATAGTGCTTTGAAATGGTTGATAATCTCTATGCGATTATCGGAGCTGCCGTATGAAAAATTTGTAGCTACCTTCAAAACTTATTTATAGCTTACGGATGATTCCAGCCCTTAAGAGCGGGTACCACGTATCAATCAACTCTGTGATATCGTAAATTTACATCAACACTATCGCACTTGGATCATTTCTGATTGAACATCAATGGAGATGAAGAGTCGATAGAAGTTCCTAATACTGAACATTGTTCTAATATTAAATTATATTTTGATAAAAACTGAAATGAAAATGTATAATGGCTTCACTGCTAAGGCCTGTACACAAATCTTTATTCTGTCATAACAGGGACATACTGTAGTTATTAACCAGAAACTTTGTCGCTTTGTCCCCCATCGTCACCGCGGGAAATGTCGAGTAATCATTCAAATACGAATACACTGCACACATTTCTGGCACATCTTGGTCTTTTCTCTTCCCTTTTACTCCCATAATACCTCGCGTGAGCTGAGTTGGACCTGCTATGACGCTCTTATGTAGTTAGTACATCTGGGTCACTTTCAACTGAACCTAGCTGATATAAGAAACATTATCCACCAAATATCACCAAGATACCACAAATATAATGTTGGTCATGGGTAGTTGTAGAAGAAAGCATGTGTTTGAATTATTTTGATCCTCATTTGAAGTATCTTACAAAGATGGAATGGTAAGCACTGCGATTTAAGGTAGGTATATTTTCATTTTTTTTTTATCAAAACACAAGTTTTTCAAAAACATAAATTAAACAAATTCTCAAGTGGATTTTTAGAGTTTAATTTTCTTTACATTTTAATCTCGGTAGTTCTTGAATATTGGTCAAGGGTGTCTTAGAATTTGATGAAAACTTTTTCTATTCATTTAAAAAAAATATTATGATGACAAATATTCAAGAAGTTTTGATATTACTATATGAAGAAAAGTTAACTTTATGGGCCAGTGTCATAGTCAGACTTAGTACACCCCTAGTTCGGCGTTATACTAAATACAAGAATACATCTACCTAAAATCGAATGTAATGGGCCAGTTTCACATATAATATCGTCCCATTCCATTCTGGTGTGGTCTTGTATTTAGTATAGCACCGTACTAGAGACTTACTAAGTCTAACTATGAAACTGGCCCTAAGGTTATACTGGAGCAATATTTTATTTATTTTACTGAAAACATTTGTTTGCTCTGAAACCGTCAAAAACACTGAAATGTTATCGTGCCCCTTAAATCCCACATTGAATTGAGTTTTCACACATAACAAACATACAATATGATTAATTAATTATTAATTTGATTTCAAGTTACCCTCCTCGGTGGCGTAGTTAGCTAATGCACTAGTTTAGTGTTGAGATAGACAACCGAGGATGGGGAGATTGGGGTTCGAATCACACTCGGGTGGACTGGGGATGGCTTTTTCTAAATGGTTTTACACGCTCTATCGCCACGCAAATGTGGGTTCACTTCCTCTATATTTAACCTTCCCAATACCTAACTCAGTAGCGTAATTAGTACTTAAGCATATAACCCAAACGGCTAGTAAGACGTGGTGCTAAATTAAATTAATTATTTTAATCTATATTCAAAATACCTAAATAATAATATTATTGATTTTTGAGGGATTGCCGAAAATATCAAGTCTATGATCACACAGAAAACACAAGTCAGGGTCGATGATTAATGCGAACAACATATCATTTGACAAAGTTAATGAGTTTTAGAATTATTTCAAAACAATTTTAACTAGCGAAAACAATATTAGATTGGAAATTAGGAAAGAATACAGTCGGGAAATGCATGCTGTTACTCGGTCAGTAAGTTTTTGTGACATCTTGACCGCTGTCAAGGAATTTAAGACTCGGAATATACAAAACAATAATTTTACCGGTTGTTCTCTCTGAGTGTGGAACATGGTCTCTTACCTTATATGAATAAAACGAATCTAGGCGGTTCGAAAACAAAGTGCTTAAGAAGATATTTGGGCCAAAAAGGAATGAAGGTACTGAGAGGTGGAGGAGATTACATAGTATGAGGTACATACCTTGTACTCATCAAAGGACTGTGTTAAGATAATCAATTCCCGTAGATTACGGTGGACAGGCGGGAATGGGAGAATCTAGAACCTTGATCAGGGTACCGACTCGCAAACCCAGTGGGAAGACCTGGACGGAGATGGGAGGATAACATTGGAATGGACCTGAAAGATATAGGGTGTAATGAGGTGGACTGGTTAGAACTAGCTCAAGATAAGGATAGGATGTAATGAGGTGGACTGGATAGAACCAGCTCAAGATAGTGACAGGTGGCGTACTTTTGTAAGTGCGCCAATTAACTTAAAGAGTTACTAAGGCCATTGAGTAAGTAATTAAAAAAAACTGCATTAAAAATAATTTCATTTATTCATGACCTTTAAGATGTAGGCCTATGTATTGTTAGCTAATTTAATATTGGAGATATCTTATAAAGCTCGTCAAAGTTTAGATAAAAAATGTTGACAGTGACTATTTTTTTAATATTCGTCAAAATATCGATTGGGGCTAACCAAGGGCCGTATATAAAACTGTGAATTGGTCCTGGGCCAGTCAAATATAAATAAACACGTGATTGAAGATTATGTCTAGCTATACAAGTTTATGGAGATAAATTAGTTATTTAATTGTATATGTATTTATATATAAATAAAGATTTAAATATAATATAGGATGGATATTCTAAGGATCCTATTTAACTATATTAAGCTTGGTGATGTGAGATTATCATAATATGTTCAAATGTGCCTAATTAAATAGAGTTAAGCTTATAATTTAAACTTATTTTCAATCATTCGCTTTTAAATATATGTTGTCATAAATTTAAATGAAATAACTAACCTTTGCCTCAACCATGTTTGAAAAATCAATTAACTCTGAAAAAAAAAAGTTTCAAAATTTTCCTAGAAATTGGACTATTTACTCTAAAAATAGTTCTGCTAAGACTCAAAAGTTTGAAGATAGAAAATATTTCATGAGCCTTTTATATAGACCGACCAAGAACAAAACTACTTCCCGACGAAATTCAATGCTATCGAGCTTTTTAAAACCTTTGGCTTTACGAGATCCCATTGGAAGTCGATATACAGTTTGGGTTCAATTGAATCTAAAAACCACACCCACATGTCTTGACTTTCCCCCACTGAGGTCATTTATCAAGCCCTTTTAACAGGGTTATCGACATATCTCTCTTCTAGGTGATTGGATCAGTTCAGGGTGGAAATGAAGGGTACCAAGTCTTGCTAAAAATACTTTTATTTTTTAGTAGTAGACGTATAAGAAAATTACCGCCATTTAAAAACTATTAAATACCTACGTTAATGTAATAATTACTTGTATCTAAAACAACAATGTAAAAATATATCGTGAGGCTTATGTTCAATAGAAAATAAGAACTTTCAATATATCCAAGAATTTTTCATGCAAGGTTGTGAAAAGTTTTAATTGCTATAAATACATCCTTAGAGACGATCTAAAAAAAATTTGAACAATAATTTAATTATTTTCGAAGTATTAGTTAAATGTAAACTATAGAATATATCAAGAATGATAAATTTTATTAAAAATGAAAGCTTCAAATTCTATTTAAATGCCTATGAAGACAATAACATAATTTAATCAGATATAAATATATAAATTAAGAACCAATCAATGTATTATAAAAAGATTTAAAAATTATGAAAGTAACAATAATAAATAAGCTTTGAAAATATACACTAAACATCATAAATTAATTTTAATAATGACAGTCCAAACATAAGAGCCTTTGTAACAACAAATATATTCAAATTAGGACATATTACATTAAAGATGGTCAGGCTAATTAACACTTTAGAAATAGATTATCATATATATATATATATAATTCACTTTTTAATGAACTAATATTGATTATATCTAATTTTTTATTAATATACTTAATTGAAACAGAAAATAAGAAACTAGTTCTTGAAAAGGTTTTTCAAAATGAAAGTTAGGTTAGCTGTTATTAATAAAAAAGTGGAGTGTACAAATTTATAATCCTGTATATGTGATTCACATTTTTCTTATGTTGTTATGCTTCGTTAAGTAGCTCCCATTTGGCGACTGGTTTCAATGTAATTCTATATCATCCTCAGGTCAACGTTTTGAAAGGAAGGTTTTGTACTTCACTATATGTGGTATATATGGATATATAAATGTGTAGTGTTGCTAGTTTGAGTATATATTAGGTTGATTTGGTCTTGATAATTTTTGAAATTCTGCCAAAATTGAGAAATTAAAGTTGATTTATCAACCTATATAATATTTATACTGTATGATGAGTTATGAACTTTATATATACATGTTATTGTGATATATATATATAAATATATATATAAACCACATTAATATAAATAAACTTATATACAGGTATTCGGAAATCTCATAGCCCAAACTACACACACAGTTTGTTTGAACCAAAAGTAATACAAAATTAATATACACTTACATCCGGAAACCTAGGCTAATATCATTAAATTGTGTTAAAAGTTTTGGCTTACAGCGCTGGGAGAGCAAAGCTGTCAAAGCATGCGTGTACGGCAGATTGCATAGGAGTTAGGTGGGTGGCACTGCACATGTAATGATGGCAAACACTTTCAGTGACGTAGGAAGGTATTCCCATTTCTAGATGGACTGCTGTGTGTTTTACTATTAATTGTGGTGTTTTCTGCTGCCGTGCTCCAAAATGTCGAGGTGTGTAGTGTCACACGCCTTGCTCCTATGCAACCTGTTGTACACGCATGCTTGAACAGCTTTGCTCTCCCGGCGTTCTACGCTGGAACTTTGATCACAATTTAATGGTATTAGAATGTTTTCTAAAATGGTATTAGCATAGTTTTACGAGTGTAAGTGTAAATGGATTTTGTATTACTATTAGTTCAAACAAGCTATATGTGCAGTTTAAGTTGAGTTTACTAAAACCCTGTATGCATGTATATATGTATTATTGTGGTTTTATAGAAAAATTAAGACAATTTGGATTACTTTTGTTTAGAACTACACTAGTCTCATAATCTGTAGCACTTTGTTAAAATCTTAATGTTGGCCCAGTTGAAATTCAAACTATAGTAGGCCCATATTAAATATGATATTTTATTAGATTAATATCAATGGGTGATCTGGCGGTCTAGGGGTAAGGTGTCAGACTTCTGCGCTGGCGGCCGGGGTTCAATCCTCGGTCCCGGCACAGATTTATCTGATTACCAAGCCCTTCCTTCACCTCTGACAAGACATCTTGTGAATGTGGGGAATGTCAGGCCTCCACCGTGGTTCGGATCCCACGTTAAACTGTAGCTCCTCCATTTCATCTCACAATCACCCTACCATCACACATTAGCATAAGTGCGTATAACCCGAACGGGTAGTAAGACGCGGTGATAAATAATAATAATAATAATAATAATAATAATTTTAAATGTAGGCACTTTGAAACAAAACTAAATAATACCACAAGGCACGCCTGTTTTATCAGACGAAATTATGAAGCATTGATTAAATAAATCATTATTAATTAATTAAATAATTTTCATTTTATTAGTTAGTTAATATAAACAAATTTACACACATTTTGACTAATAATAACATATTTAATGACCATTTTATCAATATTGATTTGAATGCAACTCCAAATTTACTATCCCCTCTCATTTATTATTCATCCGGGGTATCCACATTTATTCGAACTAAAAAAGTGGAGATGAGGTAGGTATGATTTACAAAGAAATGTACACACTTTTGCACGAAAGAAAAGTGAGAAGAAATTTTGAAGAAAAGAAAAAAAAATCCCTTCTTAGGACACTACACCGGAAATCTATTTGGGATGAAGTAAGAGTTTTTTTTCCCCGTGATGGTTTTACACTCTCCATTTAAGTAAATATGGATACATTTAATGTAAATTGCACCTTCCTCACCTATACTAGCATTATAGTTTTGCTTTTAGCCTCGCGTCTCTCTTTACACATTTGATTGATGCCCAGATGTACTAGTTAAATTATTATATCCACGGCGAAAAAATAATAATTAGAAGAATAAATATCGTATTATCTTGGCTTTCATAGCAAAATTTGACCTTATTCGGTGGCCAAATGATCTAAGACGTTACGCTCATGTTAGACTAGACTGCCGTTGATAGGTAGATCAAGGTTCAAATCCCGTTCGGGTGTACCAAGGTTTTTTAAATAGTTCTCCATTCGACCTTAACGCAAATTCATGTACACTTACTTTAAATTCAACCCCTTCGTCCCTAACCCATTATCGTAATTGGTACGCATGCGTTAAACACCTGAACAGGTAGTAAGATGCGGTTATATAAAAAGAAAACCAAGGTTCGACGCTGTTCTATTCTAAGTCTACGTTCAAACATATCTTCCAGGGCGTGGTCGCTCGTACAATGCACCGGATACGACTGCCCTTTACCACAAAAAAAAACAACTAATATAAATCTGACACATTAAAGGTGATTCATTACTCTATTTCCTTCTCTAAAAGTCCAGGAAATTAGTATTATAAACCACGCTGTAACATTTGTCAGAATTTGTAGCTAACGCTTTGTAAAGTATGTTGTATTAGTTGGCATAAAAAACAGTTTATGGATCTTGGAACATCTTAATAAAGAGCGAGTCTTAGTGTGTTTAGTCCTGGTTTAATATTTTTATCTTCTCTATTTGGTTGATTTTAAAAAAAATCTAACATTTTTATAACCCAACGTTTATAAAAATAAGGCTATTTTAATTTTAATCATGTATCAAGTAAATCTTATCTCAGTCGATAGCGTGTCATTTTATTGATATAAAGATCCCGGGTTCGATTCCCGGCATGGCCGAAAATGTATCATTGGTGAAATGTGGGTCTACCCTTTCATAGTGATAAATTAACGACTGAGGACTGGATGTTGTGACTGTCCTAGTATTAAGTTATATTATAAGAAGTGAAGCTATGACAAGCCTAGCTAGCAAACCAGTAGTGGAGAATATTAAATATATGACTTGAATAAAAACTGACCCAGACCACAGGCTGGAAACACTAAGAGATGTAAAAAAAAAAGAGTATCAAGTAAATACATAATACAATTTTAAGTTGTCAGGAGAAATGTTTGATTTTCTCGGTTGATTACTGTAATGCTTAGTACATATGCTTACTTTATGAACACATATGGGCCTAACCCGAGCGAGTGAAGATACGCAGGGCTAAAATAAAATCTAGAATGGTATGGATTAGGAAAATGAAAGTCCCATGAAATTATTCCGTCCCAACTTGAAGGAGACGTGGAAAAACATGTTTTCAAATATGTAAGATTTACTCGTGCATTTTCGTGGTATTAAAGAAACAAAGCGATAGTCTTATGTTTAAAAATGATTTCAAACCTTCACGCTAATGCAACGAAGTGTAGTGTGAATATAACAAACTTAGACGAGGCACCCACTGGTGAGAGCTCAAGCAAGTCTTAAAGTTTAAAGTTATCAGTGTGAATATAGTAAAAATAGTGATATGTTTTATTTGCGGACACCTTCCGAGATTAAACTAATGTCCTCTATCAAGTAGTGTCACTTAATTGAATATATATATATATATATATTTAATCATAATGTTTGAATCTATGTACTGTGAATAACTTCAAATACATATCACTGCACTGTGTATTATTGTATGCAGGATAATTAATATAACAATGAATTAATATCATACATAGCTTTCTGTACAGATTGCTTTATACACAGAACAACACGCAAATAAAATAAAATTTAAAGAGTAGACCTTCTGATCTGTAGACCTATATGTATGCACGAATACAGGCTAAATTGATGGAACAAATCAAGCGTTATTAATACTAAAACTATAATTGATTTAAAAAATCAACAAAGGAAGGAAAAATAATTTAATTAATTGATATAACACACTGATAAAAAATATATATAAAAACTGGAGGTTAACTTATACACCATTTTCAGTTATTCAAAATATGTAATGCATTATTTGGGAACATTTAATAGTTAATATTTCTAAAGGTAAAATAATGATATTTAATGTTTTGTTTTCGTAATATGCCACAATATAGATTGATGATTTATACAAGATAATCTAATTATATGTATTGTCGTTAACTATACTTTTGTTTACATATAGCAAATAGTTGCAGTAATATTACTGAGCATGTCAATTCAAAACCAATTTATTCCTTTGAAATTAAGCTTTAATTTGAGTTCTTAAGCAAGAATTCGAAGAAAATAAGCAATACTAATTTCAAATTATATACTACCTTTCAAATAAAAGAAGTAAAAAAAAACCCTAACATTTTGTTCTGTACAAAGATTTTTTTTTTTTCATTTTGGCGCAGAAGTAGATATCGCAAGAGCTTATCCAAAACTGTGAACTTGTCCCATGAGGTGGCGGAAAGAACCAGCGGAAGAAAAAAAAGAAGGAAGAAAAAGTAACAGGGGTTCTAACTGGTGTCCTGGGACCACGAGTAGGAGATTTAGAGCTCCCTTTCTGCCGCAAAGAAATCTTTACAAAATGGAGTTGTGCGCTACGGGAACTTTCACTGGAACCCCACAATTTAACGACCGTTTTAAAAATTTAATTGAAAATAGTATATACATAAGTCTATACTCCCTTTACAACATTATGAAATTCTCCTCTGCATTTTAATTAAATTATTTGTAATATTCAGGAAATATTTAAACCCTACACTCTATTTCATTACTTTTAATAATTTCTTTTTATCAAATCCGAAACAATATTTTAAACATAGTCTAAAATCTTATTCCTAGTTTTGGAATGTTATCTATAATTTGTATTTTCCAAACTATTTTCATAAGCTTTAATTATAAAGGAAATATATTTATACTTGAATTTCTCAATAAATCTATAAGATTCAAATAAAAAAAAAAGATCATACACAAGCCAAGCGGGTCAGTCAATTATTAATAGTAAACAACCAAAAGCTAAACGGAAAGATCTCAAGAAAATATAATCTTCTTGGAAAGTGAATTACGTTGAACTGTATCATTTATTTGTTTTAAAGAAACATAAAAGAAGTTTAAAACATATTTATAATAATAAACCAAATAGAGAGAAGTTTCGCAAGAGGATGTTGGATATGGGGGTGGGAGGATGAGAGGAAGACCAGGGAATAGATGGGTGGAGGAAGTTAGGAGGAGTGGGGAGGAAAAAGGAGAGGACTGGACCAAGGTGGAGGGAGAAAGGAGGTGGGAGGCTGAGAGGAAGACCAGGGGACAGATGGGTGGAGGAAGTTAGGAGGAGTGGGGAGGAAAAAGGAGAGGACTAGGCCAAGGTGGAGGGAGGAGGTGGCAGGCTGAGAGGAAGACCAGGGGACAGATGGGTGGAGGGAGTTAGGAGGAGTGGGGAGGAAAAAGGAGAGGACTAGGCCAAGGTGGAGGGAGGAGGTGGCAGGCTAAGAGGAAGACCAGGGGACAGATGGGTGGAGGGAGTTAGGAGGAGTGGGGAGGAAAGAGGAGAGGACTGGACCAAGGTGGAGGGAGAAAGAAGGTGGGAGGCTGAGAGGAAGACCAGGGGACAGATGGGTGGAGGAAGTTAGGAGGAGTGGGGAGGAAAGAGGAGAGGACTAGGCCAAGGTGGAGGGAGGAGGTGGCAGGCTGAGAGGAAGACCAGGGGACAGATGGGTGGAGGGAGTTAGGAGGAGTGGGGAGGAAAGAGGAGAGGACTAGGCCCAGGTGGAGGGAGAAAGGTGGTGGAAAAAATCATATGTTTCAAACAGATCCAGCCAGTGGCTGAAGGCTGTTCATTGTGATGATGATGATTTATTATTTATCATATGAATTGATATGCCTTCTTTTCACAGACTTTATTAATACACGCGTGTGTTTGTGCGTTAGAGTTTTTTTTCTGGGCTGTTTTCATGAGCTTCTAAAATACCTAAAATTTGTGGATGTAATAAATCGAAGCAATTATTTACCTTAAAAAATTAATGTACTTACGAATTTCAACCCACTCGTCTACGCAAGTTACGGCAGACTGCATCTGAATCCCCATGTGCTTTAATCTTTAATCAAAGAAATTTTTAATTAGAGTCAAAGTAAAATTTAATACAACTTAACTTTAATAATCTTATGGTTGACCTCGAGGGTTTTGGTGTAAAGTACTCACCTTAGAACCCGATGTTCGTGGGTTCAAACCCAACAGCGATTGACGGATTTTTATCGTTAGATAGATACAAATCTGTAGCACAACTTCCTTCGGAGGGGAAGTAAAGCCGTCGGTCCCTTGTCGATTGTGGCGTGTGACCATGGATGGTATTTGAAAATACCTTTCCCAGTAAAATTGGTAGGCATTTTCACTCTCGCTTATAGAAATGCTCGTGTGCTGATATAATCAGTCGGTTCAGAAAGTAAACGTTGCATAAAAAGATAAAAAATAGTGTAATGTTATTGAATGAGCATGTATTTACAAAATTACTTCAGAATCCACTGCTGTCATAACGAGCAACGGCTAAGTTTGTGAAAACGCAAGAGTTTTAAGTTAACGTTCCACCTCAGCTTGTTTGGAAAATTTCCTTAATTAATGATTCCTCCTCCATCAATATTTAGAATAGATCCCCCTTTCTTTTAGATTAATCACGTGTGGGAGAGGGGATGGAAATACCTTCAAAGAACATCGTATTTTAAATGAGAAACTTGAGTCTACAACACGAAGGATGTCATTCTAACAAGCTCATTATTCTCCCACGTTGTAGAAGATCAGCCCGAGGCTAGCTGCTTCCAATACACACACTGGTCTAATAATATAGCTACCTCCTCGAACCAGAAACAGCTCGCGTGTTTTAAACTGGAAACTTCAATATCTTGTCATATCACTTATTGATACGAGGCTAGGTTAAGTGGTCCACAAAAGATGGACGATGGTATATAAATAAAAAATAACTATGAAGGAATGTTTTTATTTTGTTTAAACAGTATACGTTCATCCAATCTAATAATGCGGAAAGATATGGATTTACAAATATATTAATTTATTGATTAAACTAAACATTATGTTGAAATATATTTAATTTAGAAATTTTGTATGATCATTTATGTTAAGGAAAAGCTTAATATGTTATACAGAGTCTTTAAAAAAAATATGACCACGATTTCATAATCTCATGTCTTATGGAAATAATTTATTGACATTGATTAATTAAAAACAATGAATTAAGATACAGAATGAAACTTGTAATATTGTCAAACAGCGTACATAAAAAATGAATAAATCAGTCAAATATTTATGAAGACTTTTGATAATGAAATATCTTATATCTTTTTCAAAGAACTTGTGTTTAAAATTTTAACCTTTCTCTTCTTGGTTTATCGTTTATTAAAAACGTTGGTTTAAAGTATCTCTGATTATAAAATGTCCCCCTATATACCATGAAGTATTGTTTGTTACTATTTAATTTTATAAATAATGTTTTAACAGATCTTCAACTTACCTGGTTTAAGTGGCATAATAATAATAATAATTATAATCTCAATTCCATGAATTAAATGTTAAAATTTCTTATTTTCACAGAAGCTAATTCTAAAAAAAACTATGTCGAAAAAAATGGTAAAAATCCAATAGTAAGCAAAACCTTTATCGAAAAAGCCCATAAAATGCTGCTTGTATGTGCTCTTCTTTGTTAGATAAAGAGAGAAAGAAAGCTAGGAGTGGAAGAAAAATCGACGTCGTACCTAGTAAAAGTTCGACGTCAAGTCTTGTTTGTTGTTCGTAAAACAATCACAGCTAGAGGGATTGAGAATCTCTCTCGCCTCTTGAATCAACACCGCAAGAAGCAAATACGAATCCCACAGTGGAGGGCCCAGTAGTCGACAAAACGAGATACTTTCCGGGTTACTTTGGTGCTTTTATGTCATCCATACGGTAACGATTGATTGAGGTTGAAACTTTTGTGTTATAGGGGGGGGGGGGAAATGAAAAAGAGCTTTTAAAATTCTACTCACATATTGAAATGCATGTGCTATTGTACAAGCCTAAATCATTTAAATTTTGCCACGTAGAATTTTATTTTCATGCACTGACTTTTAATACTATTCCGAACAACTTCGGTGGCCACATGGTCTAAGGCACTACTCTCGCAGTGAGCTAGACTGCCGATGACGGGGAGATCGAGGTTCGAGTCTCGGTCAAGTATTCTGGGGGATGTTTTTCCTATATAGTTTTTCACTCCACCCCAACGTAAATACGGGTATATTTCCTCTAAATATAACCTTCTTAATCCCTAAAACCATCAGCGTAATTAGTATATAAGTGACTAACCAGGCTGGGTAGTAAGGCGTGGTGCTAAAAAACATGCTGGGCTATCCGTGTATTCACACTAATTAGATAGGAATGGGAAATGTTGAATTAACAACGTTGTCAAATTTGTGATTTTGAAGCTATTTTAAATGACCGAAAAATGTATCATCGGTGAAATGTGAGCTTACACTTTCACATTGATAAATTAACGGCCGCGGACTGGATGGTGTGCCTGTCCTAGTCTTATGTTATATTATAAAGCATATGAAGCTAGGACAGGCCTAGCAAGCCGGTAGTGGAGAATATATGTCTTGAATAAAAACTGACCACAGGCGGGAAACAGTCATGGATGTAAAGAACTAAATGGTATCGTACGTATCCGTGAATTACTACTCCCTTATAAAGATTTTGTGTTATGACTATAACATTTTGATATTTAGATTTGATCAAACAATACATTACTCAATCACTAGCTTCTTTATTCTTAATAATGCAGTCCAATTTTGATAAGAAGATACTTTGTAATCTCATAAAATTTATTTAAATATTTATTCAACTATTTATACTTCAATCATGTGATCTGTAACGATCACTTTTAATATATTATATAAAAAAGACCTATAATATTAATAGTTATGTTAAAACCATATCAATGTTAGCCGAAAAATATATGTTTGTATTTTCTAAAAGTTTCTTCTTAACAAAATCCAACTAGTCAAAATAGCTACGTAAAAAGATACAATATTTTTTAACATTGACTTTTTTATAAGAATTAAATAGCCGAAGCTATTATCTATGCTTTTTATTGAGGGATTCTCTACTCTATCAAGATAATATATTCTGAAAATGAAACATGTCACCTGGACCTGGTCCCGGATTCGATTCTCGTGTTCAGGTGTCATTTTTCAATTTTCAGATTTATTTTTTTCAGTAAAATCACAAAAATGAAGATTAGGGGACACCTTAATCCCACAAAAATATTTTGGAAGCTTACTAATATTCATTTTATACAAAAAAACTGTTGATTAGAACATATATGTATATATTTTGTGACAGTGAATTTATGTATAATGATGGCCTCTTTAATTAACTCATCAAACAAAGCTAATTGTGTGTTCATCCCCAGAAGCACGGGAGCGATAACCGAGACGGAACGCCCACCCTAGATGACGACGACGTGGTGGACCTGTCGGCCGATGACAACATGACATCCCTCGACCTTGACAAGATGGACGACGCGCAGCACGAGAAGGACGTGGAGGAACTGATGGCGGTCGAGTCCACGGCCCAGGCCTGTATCATGCGCGCGCTTAGTATTGTAAGTAGAGGACAACCGGCGCATTGTGTACTGTGTGACGTCATGATCTGTATCATGCGCGTGCTTAGTAAGGCGCGTTGCTTAGTGTGTGACGTCATGGCCTGTATCACGCGCGTGCTTAGTATTGTAAGTAGAGGACAACCGGCGCATTGTGTAGTGTGTGACGTCATGGCCTGTATCATGCGCGTGCTTAGTATTGTAAGTAGAGGACAAGCGGCGCATTGTGTAGTGTGTGACGTCATGATCTGTATCATGCGTGCGCTTAGTATTGTAAGTAGAGGAAAACCGGCGCATTGTGTACTGTGTGACGTCATGGCCTGTATCACGCGCGCGCTTAGTATTGTAAGTAGAGGACAACCAGCACATTGTGTACTATGTGACGTCATGGTCTGTATCATGCGCGTGCTTAGTATTGTAAGTAGAGGACAACCTGAGCATTGTGTAGTGTGTGACGTCATGATCTGTATCATGCGCGCGCTTAGTATTGTAATTAGAGGACAACTGGCGCGTTGCTTAGTGTGTGACGTCATGGCCTGTATCATGCGCGCGCTTAGTATTGTAAGTAGAGGACAAGCGGCACATTGTGTAGTGTGTGACGTCATGATCTGTATCATGCGCGCGCTTAGTATTGTAAGTAGAGGACAACTGGCGCATTGTGTAGTGTGTGACGTCATGGACTGAATCATGCGCGCGCTTAGTATTGTAAGTAGAGGACAACTGGCGCATTGTGTAGTGTGTGACGTCATGGCCTGTATCATGCGCGCGCTTAGTATTGTAAGTAGTGCATTCCCCACTTTCACAAGTTGTGATTAAATCACGTCTTGTCAGTGGTGAAAGAAGGGTTTGGCAATCAGATAAATATGTGTCGGGACGGAGGATTGAACCCCAGCATAGAAGTTTGACAACTTACCATTAGACCGCCAGGTCACCAACTAATATAAATGTAATTATAGTAAATTTAGGTAATGTTCAACACTATTTGTTGTGTTTTCTTTCAAGACATATCAAGGGGGTGCCAAAGATTATCTGATTTATTGATTTATTGTTTAAAAATTTGGCTAGAACATGATTAATATATAGTGGATTTAATCTAATATACAGTTCAATTTTCATAAGAAGGATCTTTTATACAATATAAAATTATATCTTTTACCTCCAAAATGTATAATAATGCTATATTTCAGGTATTGTTATTCTTTTTAAGTCAACAACTCGATTGTAGGTTTGGTGTGATTCATATTCATTCAGAGCTGAGCATACATTCAACCCCTGTAACCTCTGATGGAAGATGTGCCACTTTTGTTCGATAAGGGAAAATTCATCGACCTCGGCTGGGTTTGAACCCACGTAAATCGGGTCCTGAGGGAATCACTCTGTTATAATATCATCGAGGTCAACTGTACTCCTAATATATAACAATATACGATATACTAAGACTTCTTAACCATCCCATTGTTTTAAGGATCAAGATTCCGGTTTGAGAATGATAGGGCTAGATCCATCTAAACTCAAAATATGTCGAAACGAGGCAATGCATGTACCCGCTACCCCAATACCTATCAAAAGTGACAGCTGCATATCACGTGAATTGACGTATGAATAAATTAAATTAGATAAAGTCATGTTTGAGTAGTCAGATAAAGGTTTTTCTATGGAAATTGGAAAATTGTATGTCCTATTATTAACATTTTTTAATAATGCAATGATTTTTGGAGCAATACAATTATTTGGTCAGTTTTGAAATTAAATATATTGACATAGTTTTTATTTTTTTTCTAAAACAATGTGGCTATTCAATTGAATTTAATCGCAGATATATTCAAATTATTAATATCTAATTTCGTTATCACATAAGAATATTATGTTTCTGGAATATTTTACGTAGCGATACCATTGTGATGTATATGAAACTAGTTTTTACTTATAAAATAAATTAACTTTTAACATATTCATAACTAATAGGTGTTCATGTTACATATTTAAAAGTGATTTTTAGTACTCTTCCTCTGTACACACAGGAAATATGATGCTTTGTTTTATTATATCTCTCGGTAATAAATCGTCACCCGAGAATGCAAGTGTTCTATGTCCAATTTTTCACTTTTGTGTAAAAGAGCATTGAAGTTTGACCTTGTGTATAAAACCAATGTTACTAGAAGCCAACTCGAGCTTGTATCTTCTTAAGTAATTATTTAATAGTCTCAATTTCACCACAGGTGGATCATATGCATTCTAAATAAACGTATACACCAAATATCTCAAATTTAACCATTTTGGAGATAGAACACTTGCATTCTCGGGTGACGAAATATTAAACTATTTTATTACCTCACTCTAATCTTAGGGCTTAATTTTATTAACCTTCAAATACTATATTATGAGAAAAAATGAATTTATTTAGATGGCTTGGTGAGAGCTTTATAAATTCAATAAAAACGTCAAAAAAAATATTTATGCTTAACACATGATTGTTACAGGCTTAACATTTTCCAATTTGATCATCATTGTATCCTACACTGGTAGGTTTTATATTATTTTAATATATTAGTCACATGTGTTAATCATATTTATTCAAATTATTTGTAGTCTCATGTTTAAATTGCGTGATGTAGATAGTTCATTATATGTGTTATTTTAAATGATTTTCATAAATTATATTTAATATATATTTGTTTTATATTTACAGGAACAATCTTCACTTAACAAGATTTCGTCTTCAGATAAGTCCTCGGTAAAAGTTGCCATCACAAACGGAGATATCAGTGTGCAAGAGTGACTCTTGAAAGTCAAATTATGAAGTTTATTCGTACCAAAGGAATTGTAAATAGTCAACAAATAAATTTTAAGACATATAAATAATAAAATATATATGGTTATTACTAAATAAGAAAAAAAAATGCGTGTGATTGTGACTGCTGACCAATGTGTTTTAAGAAAATTTTATCATATTTAATTTGTTGTTAAAACTAAATATTTCTTCAAGATGAGTACATTTATACCCCTTCCAAAACAACAGCAAAATACATATCACCCTCAATTCGAAGAGAAATGTCACGATTGGATTAAAAGTTTAGGCTTGTTAAGTGGTTAGGTTTCATTGTTTATAATAAGGTACCCCGGATCAAGCTAACATGATATGTTTTAAAACATCTTGAACACAAAAATATTGTCTTTTTTTCCACCAATATACTTAACTGAAAGTTCAATGAGGCAAGTTTGTCTTTATTCCTTTCATTTGGTTGTTTTTTGCACCGATTATATTACTAAACAAATATTTAAAATATTTATTTATGTTTTACTAATCATTTTAATGACAGAATAAGTATATATATTCTGTTAGTGAAATTATTATTAATACAGAAATATATATTTCAAATATTAATATATTCAAATAAAAATAACTCATATGTTCACTGAGAAGATAAAATTTAAATTCATATTGATTGTATCGAATGGAATCTAACTTCTTAATGCGGTGATATTGTCAGCAATGCTTTTGTATTGTTTGGATTTTATTGTAAATAGATTTTACTAAAGTGAATTTAAACAAATAAAAAAAACTAGTAAGAAACAGTTGTGAAAGACATATTGAAAGAAATGACATCATTATTCTGTTTTATACAAAGTGCGACCTGAAAAAACATAATAAACTACTTTATTTTATTAACATAATTTAGAATGATAAAAATGCACAATCTAAATATATTTAATGTGTCAATATTATCAAATGCTAACAAACTTACTCTAGGGTTAATTCACCTGTCGGGTAAAATACCAAAGTTGGTAGACTGGATTCGAACACGAGAACCCTAGAATCGTAGCCACGTGTACTGACCACTATACCACGGGGCCGGTAAAAGATTTTTAATTATCAGGTGGCGCGAGAATGTTGATACCGTAGATGATTATTACTATCATCATCATCATCACCGCGTCTTACTACCCGTTCGGTTTATACGCAATGTTGCTGGACGAGTTTTGTAATCCAAAGCTTATGTTGAGCGTTTAGAACATTATCATTTTATAACCAGTTAATAATTTTGGTCTTGATGTCGAAATTTAAGAATTAGGAAATATTGTCATATACTTTAACACAGTTAAACCGTTTTAACCACATTTTAAATAAAAAAATAATATACATAGTTCTTATAATTAGGAAAGACAAAACAATAATACATATTTTCTCTACTTTACTAAACATACCGATAGAAATTTTAAAAGAAGTATCTCATATATTCCAAATAACTAGAAATACACACAATTCATTCCCCACCATTAATTCTTCACACATACAACCCATGTAAGGATGTTTTCGTGGATTAAATAGGAAAAAAATTGCATTACATCTAAAAATAATTGCTTTGTGACAAACCTTTTTTTAATAATTCCTTAAAAATGTTAAACATGTTAGAATTCTAATTTGAAAATTATATTATGTGTGTAAAGTTGTTTATTTACTTGAAATAATAATTCTTTCCGGGATAAATATAAAATAAGTGGTGTCCTAATACGTTTTTGAAATATTTTTATGACACTTTTATCATCACCTTTCTGAAAACATATTATTATTATTATTATTATTATTATTATTATTATTATTATTAGCACCGCGTCTTACTACCCGTTCGGGTTATACGCACTTACGTGTAATGGTAGGGTGATTGTGAGATGAAATGGAGGACCTACAGTTTAACGTGGAATCCGAACCACGGTGGAGGCCTGGCATTCCACACATTCACAATATGTCTTATCAGAGGTGAAGGAAGGGTTTGGTAATCAGATAGATCTTTGCCGGGACCGAGGATTGAACCCCGGCCGCCTGCACAGAAGTCTGACACCTTATCCCTAGACCGCCAGGTCACCCCCTGAAAACATACAAGAACGCAGAGAAATGATATTCCGTTGCTATTCACCTGACCGATTCCAAAACCCTCATTTCGAGTTGTAGTTTTAAAAAAAAATCAGACACCTGGGAGTGATCCTGATAAAGATAATGTTTTTTAAAATACGAAATTATGTAAATCTGTGTGACCGTAAGGTTTAACTAAAGAACGATAAAATTTAACCACTAAGTGATTTGTGATTTATAGTTTAACTGAAGAAGAAGAGTTACATTCTAATTTACGTTGAAATATAAAAGTCTACCAAATTATATCTCACTAGAATTAAAGATCTGTGAAATACTATTTTTTTATTCAAATACTCATTTTTTTTTATAAGAACTACTATGTTTCCGTGCATATAACTATTCTACATATTTATTCTCACTGTTAATATTGAATACAGACCACCTCTGTGGTCTAGTGTTCACATTAATTTTTTTGGCTGCAGATCCAGAGGTCACAGGTTCAATCCCCGTCACATCCAAAATTGTGTCTGTAAGACATTGGGTCTTGAACGGTGTCAAACTCGGCCTCGTGAGGATAAATGAGGATCAACTCCGGCTTATAAACATGAGCTTAACGCCTGGAGCGCTCGTTGTGTTGATAACATGACACCCCATTTCCGAAAATGTTGGCATTATCATCGCCGCGGCCCGGTCGTCTTGCAGCCGCATGTAACGGATTTTAACTGCCACAGCTTAGTGAGTGATATTTACCTACCATACCCAACAGATGCGAACACACGGCCCGTTACATAGCTTGAATATCATGTCCAGAAGAGAGGCACAAACAGAATAGTTGTATCTGTAAAGAAGCTGTAAATTCAAGGGGGGATATGAAAATTTCTGGAATTTTTACACACATTCTTTTCATTAAAAACATTCAAAACAGTTTTTTATTTATTGAAAAATATCTTAGCAATAAATTATCTTTTAAAATATTTATCAGCGAAGCTAAAAACTCATTTGGTTTTTTAAAGTGCCTTTAGTTTTTTATCAATAAGTAAAATATACACTATTATATAACACACTCTTAAAGAACCTTGTGTTTGCCAAGAACACTTTAGTTAATGATTGATTGGGTGTCTACATACATCACAAGTTTGTTGAGGTGAAAAAACAACAGGCACATGCATTAAACACGTTGGAAACAGCATCCGACACGAGCCTCTCACTAACATTATTTCAAGGTCAATAGAGATAATATTTTATCTATTAATTGGAATCCTATCCACTTGGTGGTGGTGTAGCTTAACGTGCTATTTTCTCAGTAGGTTAGCCTGCCAATGACAGGGAGGCCCAGGCTAGAATCTTGGTTGGGTGTATTGAGTGTGGTATTTTTTAATTGTTTTCTCCTCTCTCTCTATTTTTCTCTTTCTAAACGCAAGTTACGGTGCACTTACTACAAATATAACCTTCCTAATCTCTAAAACCATTAGTGTAATTAGTCCACAAGCGTATGAACTGGATGGATAGTAATATGTGGCGCTAAAAAATACCGTTGACTCATGTTTTAATAATCTTTCATTAAGTCTATTTTTATTAAACAAAATTTATAATACTTTATGATATTGGGAATGCTAAAGTTCATCGCCACACCTACAAAAGTATGCCTCCCCCCCCCCCTAAATACCCCAGGAACAAACATAGCAAACTTGTGTGTGTTTATTGTTTAGTTTTTTTTTTAAATGTGAAAGCTCATAACGCCCATATTCAGTCACCAATATGATTACCATGCGTATTGGCTGTCAGAGACCTCTTATTCGGGATATTCGCAGATACCCTTCATTTCTGAAGGTCATATCCACTATCCGCGTTGTTCCACGAACTGTAGGAACCCATATGGTACAGTACATGAAAACATATCGGGAGGTAGGCCAAATTGTCAACTTGTCAAAAATCTGTGACAACTGCCGGAAGGCCGAGTGACACAGAACGCTAAGCTAAGCTAAGCTAAGATATGGTTTCTCTTTTCCCTCCTGAATTCATTGTGGTTTGTTTCTTGTCTGCTCCAACGAAGTTAAGTTATGACATTCTCCAAAATGTCTTGTTTGTGCTCAGATGAGAGTATTGAAGAAAAGGAGCTGCTGTTATTAACGGCCGCTTTGGACGAGGAGGAAAATGTAGGAGGTGGAGGTTTGACTTCTTCGATTAACTGTCTTCTTTTAATGTAAAAACACTTATTAAATACAAAATATAAATATAATAATATTTTTATAACATAAAACAAACTGAAAACAAGACTTAATTACTTCTTTAGTTATTGTCAACACTCCAATACTGCATTCTGTTCAACACGTGGCCCGCGCAGCGTTATGTGCATGCGCATGCGCAACGTAAGATGGCTCAAGATGGGATATGGAAAAAGTGCCCGGCCAGCAATCGGAGAAAAACGGCGCGGCGTAGCAAGGCGGCATAGCTTAGCTTAGCTTTCTGTGTGAACCAGACTTAAGTATTGTTATAAATAATGTTTCAGACAAGAATAGTATTGATTCACCGTAAAAATAAATGTGTTTAAAAAACATATCGGGCCTTTGGGTGAGTATTTTATATTAATTAACAATTATGTTCGGGGGGTTCGGGGGGAAAGTTAGATTTTTTTATGAGAATATTCCTCTATTCATTAAGTTATGAATATAGTTTGGTGGCACATATCTAAGAAGATACATCAATTTGATTGGCAGGCAGAAAGTGGTTTCTTTTTTGTTTGTTTTTTCGTAAAAATTTTGTACCCAATGGATAATAAAATAATGTACTAGATCCATGCTAATATATTTGCAGCCGCACAAATATTGAATAGATTTCTTGGTGGATGTTATGAAGCTCGTTGTATTGAGAACATATTCTCTTAATTTATGTGAGACACTGTTAAACTTGGCTTTTATTTTAAAGTTTCTAACAATCATTCTTATCTGAAAAAGTATCGAAATTTTTAATGAATAAATATTATATTATATTGGAATAACCCTATTTTTGGCTTGCTTTCTTACTCTAGGGCATTAGGAACTTACAAAACCATGTCACTTATCTATCTTGAGCTAGTTCTATCCAGTCTACCTCATTATATCTTATCCCTATCTTGAGCTAGTTCTATCCAGTCTACCTCATAATATCTTATCCCTATCTTGAGGTAGTTCTATCCAGTCTACCTCATTATGCCCTATCCCTATCTTGAGCCAGTTCTATCCAGTCTACCTCATTATATCCTATCCCTATCTTGAGCTAGTGCTATCCAGTCTACCTCATTATATCTTATCCCTATCTTGAGCTAGTTCTATCCAGTCTACCTCATTATATCCTATCCCTATCTTGAGCTAGTGCTATCCAGTCTACCTTATATCATATCCCTATCTTGAGCTAGTGCTAACCAGTCTACCTCATTATATCTTATCCCTATCTTAAGCTAGTTCTATCCAGTCTACCTCATTATATCCTATCCCTATTTTGAGCTAGTTATATCCAGTCCACCTAATTACACCCTATTCCTATCTTGAGCTAGTTCTATCCAGTCCACCTCATTACACCCTATCCCTATCTTGAGCTAGTGCTATCCAGTCCACCTCATTACACACTATCTCTCTCAGAATCATTCTAATGTTATCCTCTCATCTACAAACGCACTGGGCTTACCAGTCAGTACTCTGAACACGGTTCTAGATTCTCCCATTCACGCTGCAGGTCCTGCCTACCGTAATCTACGAGACTTGATTATCCTAACAACATCTTGTGAACAGTACAGAGTACTATTTATAAATACTTTAGTTTAAACCTCTAACGCATTGATGGTAGGTCATAGAGAGCTTACACAAATAATATTTTGACATACAGATTAATTTATTATTCATTTAAGTTAATCACTTGTATCTACAATTCTTTTCAAATTATTTTAACCTTATTTTTTAATGTTTAACTCTATTTTTACTTATTTAATTTTAAAAGATTCTCTATCGAATATATTTTTTAAGTTCCATTTGAGAGGTAAATATTAGTTCACAAATTATTCATAATTAATATAATTCAGTCGTTTAGCTAATAGTTATAAAGATGAATTAATAAAATAAGCGGCATTAATTAAATTGAAAGATTAATAATTACTGTTTAGGACTATGTGAACTTTAGCATTTTTATATTAGTAGAGAATACATTTTATCCTATTAACTTAAATAATATAAACAATCATTGAATTAAAATAAGACTCATATTTATTATATTATTTTTGTATTAAATGGAGGGTTTATGAATGTAAAAATAAATGACTCGGCTTCAAAATTATTAATTGTGTTGCAAGTTAATGGATTTTCCAACTAAATTTTAATTAAATAAACCAATTGAACAATCATTTCAAACTTAAAAATTCAGTAATATTGTCCGTGGATTGAATAGATACCGTAATCAAGACATGATACATTTACATTATAGTTTAATTATATAAATGACCAATTCTTGAAACAATATGAAAAATGATGATGAAAAAGTAGAAGACATATATTATAATTGAAGCAAATCAAATTATTATAATTTCTAACAAATGGAACTAAACATTCTATTAACCTAGCTGTATAAATATGGTTAACTTAAGGTTATTAATTGTACTAAACATATCAACTAATTATAATATTTTAATAGCGTTATCCACAAGCTAGGAATACCAAGTTTACTTCTATAGTTTTTACGAGATCATGTGATTATATATAGTTTTTCCCAGATTAAAAGCAAAACGGAAAATCTATTGAGGTACTGAAGTAATAGACTTGTAAACACACTGCTCATCAGTGCCATAAGCCAATTTAAATAAACAAAATTAATTAGGTTAATTTTTTTTCAAGAAATTCTTTTTGAAAAGCTTATAAAATAATAATACTAAATCCTACACTATAACCACAATATATCTGGTCAAGATCGAACCCTGACCTCTAGAATAATAGCTCAGCTTGCAACCACACACTCCTTTCACTGCCGACGGTTTATCTGCTAAACTTTCTCGTGGATGGAATTAATACCAGTGAATAGAGGTGTTTTAGAATATTCCCAACTTCGACACCTCCATAGCCTTTAAATCCCATCTCAAATAACCAAGAGATTCGATAAACTATTATGTTTTTATTTTATCACCGCGTCTTACTACCCGTTCGGGCTATACGCTTATGCACTAATCACGCCAATGGTTTTAGGAAGGTTATATTTATAGCAATTGTACCCTCATTTGCGTGGAGGAAGACTGGAAAGACATTTTGGTAAACATAAACTCGGTTCACCTGACCGAGATTCGAACCTCGATCTCCCAATCATCGGCAGTCGAATCCACTGCGAGATTATCGTGTTAGACCCTACGGTTACTGGAGCAGGTACTACTATATTATGTTAAAACCGGGAATAATATTTCAGGAATAGATTCTTCACTAGACAACACTGGATTCGTAATAAGTTAAATAATGTCTTCATTTTAAAATTATTACTTCACAATATTAATGTATTTAAAAAAATACAATAGACATACATTTATATCTTCCCTGTCCTCAGTTCCACTGTCTTTTAAATAAGAAACAAATATATTACTGCATCGCGATGTGATGTCTCGTACTAATTTCATTACATATCTTAACTAAATAATCCGACACCATAGCTCAGTTAGTAGGGTGTCTGTCTGCTAAGATAAGGGCCACGTGTTTGACTCCCAGTATGGCTGAAAAATTCATCACTGGGGAAAATATGTGGGTTTACCCTTTCACAGTGATGAATTAACAGCCGGTAGACTGGATGTTGTGGCTGACCTTGTATTTAGTTAGATTATAAGGCATATGAAGCTACGACAGGCCTAGCCAGCTGGGAGAGGGAAATATATGGTTTGGATAAAAAAAAACTGACCACAGGCTGGAAACAGTAATGGTTGAAAAATCTTTCTTACACTACTATCTGTGGATGAGAGAGATGGGATGTAAACTTATCAAAATAGTAAATATGGCACCAGACTTCCCATTGTAATTACATTGACAGTAGCATTCATTATTATACAGTGAATTTAAAATGAGTATATTTATGTTTTATTTAAAATTGTTAAAATTCAAACACTATTTCAATAATACTAGTTTTGCTTCTGTTAAATCAACAATTAAGTGACCTGCTTCAGTGGCCACATGTTCTAAGGCGTCACTATCTCAGTAGACTAAACTGCCAATGACTGGGAGATTGAGGTTCGAGTTTCAATCAGGTGTACTGGGGTTGGTTTTTATAAATAGGTTTTATAATGTATTTTCACGTAAATGTGGGTACATTTCTGTAAAATATAACCTTACTAATCCCTGAAATTATCAGCGCAGTGATTAAAGCATAAGCGTGTAACCTTAACGGGTAACAATACGGAGTGATTTTTTTTAAAAAAATGTAGTGAACAACACCTCAATATGACTTCTGTTTCGACCATATTCGTGTGCCCGGTTAATCGTTCATGTGATACTACTTTTAGTCCGGGATCTACAGTCAATAGTTCCTACGCAAGACGTTATAAATGTATTTAATATGTTTATGGTCATAAATACAAATTATTCTCAATATCAATGAAGGCAATATTTAAACCTAGTTTTGTACTTTGAAACATTTTGTTTGTAAAAATTAATACGAGATATATTGACTTTCCCTTTAAGTGAATTTCCATGAAAAGTATCTTTTGATCAAATAATTTTTACGCTTTTAATTAAATCGGAGTATTTTAAAATTTATTTTTCTGTAAAATAGATTTAGAAACACAATTTTTGTTTCTATAGTCCTTGAAGGTATTTATTTTATTAAATTTTACTCATATATTTATGCACATTTCATATTTATTAATTTGGTTTACCACGAAATTGTTTTATTAAATACGTATATATATATATATATATATATATTATTTTAGCGTGCTCTAAGCCAACGTATAATTTTATACATGCAAATAAAACTCAAATCGTTTTAAATGTGTTAACATGAAACAATACATGACACCCAGAATAAACGAAATAATATTGGTTCTACAAGTTTTAAGTTGTGCTTCTAGCTTGTCCATGGGAGATAAACTACCAACAATTCTTTTTTGTAGGCTATATATTTCACATTGATACAAGAGATAAAATTGGTAAATAAAGGAGAAATTGTAAGATGTGTAATTGAATCTCGAATCGATATTTTCTGTGCATATTTTATTCATTTTATATTTAAATATTATAATAATGAGTAAATAATAAAATAATGATAAAGGAGTGAATATAAATTTTTGTTGATATCAATAAAACACTGCTTTTTTATGCTGTTGTGTTATTAATACATTTTGTATTGTTCTAGAAATATATACCAAACTTTTGTTAATTTGTACAATCATTGTAAATATATAAATATGGGTTATCTGTTTTTAATCCTATTTACATGCTGTGGCCTGATATGCTTGGACCCTCATCTTCTTTGTATTTACTTAAAAATGTAAAAAAAAAACGTTTTCATATTATATTTTTTTGTAGGTCTAAGATATATTTCGTTTTCTGTGTATTTGAATGTGTATTACTAGTCTCTGATATTCATTAAATAAATGTTTCCATTTCTTCTTTGTTTTATTAATGTTATATTTCCTTTAACTGAACCTTAACTCAAACATTGTTTGACTCTTTACTGGAATGTCAGTTGTCAGTTGTCTCTACCAAGTCACGCTTTATACCCTTGTGTTCCGTGAACAGGCTACAAGTGTTCCACCGGTGAAATATGCCACTTGACACAGTTCTGAGAGATGTTAGCTACTCTGATTCTAACAACTGAAGGCTGCTACTCGCGTTGACTTCCAAACCAATAGAATATCGTATTCGTTAAACTGAAAAATGACACCCGGACACGAGAATCAAACCAGAAACCTTTGACTTAGTACGACAATGCTCTAACCACCGAGCATTCGATGAATCTTCCCGTGCCTAGGTACACTCTTTACTCATATTTTAAGGCGGAGTCTGTGATGGGCGAGTCGAAATCGTCAGCTACATATGAGTTATCCATTAAGATCACGAGCTATCAGGTAATTCGGCCATCTTTGAATCGATGGTTGACTTTTTGCTCCCAATAGTACAATTACAATTGTGTGAATGCGTATATAACGATGGATTAAATATACAATATAATACATTTAATAATTACGATCTTTAGCCGCGTCTAATTGATCTAATTATCATTTACTTTAAATATAAAAATTACATCTGGACACGGGTGTTCCACAAATTTTTCTTATAATCAAAAGTGTTCCACGACTTCCAAAAGGTTAAGAACCAATGCCTTAGATTATTCAGCCAGTG
This sequence comes from Timema californicum, assembly GCA_902141385.1. Classification (NCBI taxonomy): domain Eukaryota; kingdom Metazoa; phylum Arthropoda; class Insecta; order Phasmatodea; family Timematidae; genus Timema; species Timema californicum. Next base: position 105,534 of record CABFOW010001593.1, read on the forward strand.
AAGCGTGCTTTAGGATTATAGTGAAAATAATATTTGGTTATCTGCCGTTTAAACCTATTCATCAGAAAATATATTTAAAAAGTGCCTTTAGATACTATACTCAACCCGAAGTCTTTATATTGACACGACAATGCTCTACCACTGAACTATCCAGGTTTAGCCTCAATTTTACTCAGTCATGTTCACTTGGCAGTTTCAAAACCTACCCTGAGTCACCATAGCTGTGTTTTCAATAGATCTGATAGTCGACTATCTTATACATCCACCACAGACTCAGATTAAAAATATGCCAGATCAATGACCATAGGTACGGGATTAACTTGAATAGATGATTGGAATAACATTTGTTGCATTCATTAAAGTCTCCCGGGCTCATGTCCTATGTCTATACTGCGATCTAAACTGCTGTAGGATCAGCGTGGTGGGTAGGCTGTGGAACATAGTTGCCAAATAGCGGGGCTTTGCGTGGTGGGTAGGCCGGGGATCATAGTTGCCAAATAGCAGAGGTTAGCGTTGTGGGTAGGCTGGGGAGCATGGTTGCCAAATAGCGGGAGTTCGCGTGGTGGTTAGGCTGGGGAGCATGGTTGCCAACTAGAGGGAGTTCGCGTGGTGGGTAATCTGAGGAGCATAGTTGCCAAATAGCGGGGGTTTGCGTGGTGGGTAGGTTGGGGAGCATAGTTGCCAAATAATGGGGGTTTGCGTGGTGGGTAGGCCGGAGAGCATAGTTGCCAAATAGTGGAGGTTTGCGTGGTGGGTAGGCTGGGGAGCATGGTTGCCAAATAACGGGAGTTCACGCGCTACTACTATGAAAGCATACTCAATGGTTGTCAATAAATTGGTCAACGTGCATCTGTTGCTATGACAACTACACTTCACGGATTGGTCGAGGATGTGACGAGCTCCTCTCCGGCTCCGCCGACCCCAATCTTAAAACCGTTTAAAACGCAGTATATATGTCATTCCCCAATATGTAGGCCTATGACACATAAGGTTTACACCACCATAACTACAGCTTCCAGGTTAAAATGGCTGCGCTCTATAGGAGAGCTTGAGTCCAACACGGGTATCGCTAGGTGACATCAAAGGACTTTTTTTAATGCGTATTTTAAACATTTTTTTCATTAGAGAAAAGTAGACAAATATCCATCTCAAGTCAATCGGTCAACTTGCATAAAGCTAGGTTCAGGTAGAGATCCAGCCCCCTCTTCACATAATTCTACGTCACAAAGAGGTGGAGCAGCACAATCAGGCTGAACATTAAGATTACAATGGCCCCTTCATGACGAACTTGTTAAAAATTGACTCTAGCGAACCCCAGTGTTGGACTTAACCTGGCTTAAGGAGTGCAGCCAAACTTTCGTAAGGCTGAGGATCTGATGTCTACTTCTCTGTAGCCTAGGTCCTATTTAAACAAACATTCACACGTTCGTGGACAGGTGCTGCTATCTATTTAAAAAATTGCAGACCCCCTGCTTGCGGTAAATATCACTTAATACTCGTTTCAGATAAACAAACTGTTTGTTTTTATTAATATTGCTTTTTTATCCGACCTAGTTTTTATTAATTAATTAAATAAAAACTGATCAACATTTTAAAATTCCATCTTCAAAGTGTAAATATCCATGCACAGGTGACTAATTTTTAAATTTTCCCACCTTTGCTTGTGGCAGATATCACGCAATATTCACGAAAGCCCAACAAACGTTTGGTTTTAATAATATCAGACCTACTTGTTTAATAGCATGATTTGGATTCTGCACATATCACTGTTTTGTCTCAAAATACATGCTTGGTACTTGATCATTATACTTGTAATCTAAATGTATATCTTAATTTCAATATCAATGTATAAAGTTCAGATAACCACGAGACAAACGATTAGAGTTTGTGTGTTAGTAACTTAACTAACACTATTAATTATTTTTGAAATTTATAAGGCGTAATATCATCAAATATGATTACTTCCATCAAGCTAGGAGCTATTATTTTTCTGGTAAGTAATATATCAATCTATTATAAAAATAAGTATAATATTTTATTTTGTAAAAATCCAACATTTTGTGTTATCATATAAAAATTAGGGGTTTAAGTAAATGGTCTACCATAATTAATATTTCTGAATTATTTACTTTGATTTATTAGAAAATAATTTTGTATAAATAATAGTTTAATATCGTAAATATTAAATTAAATAGATCATTTAAATAACATTTCTAACACACATAGAATCGTATTTTCAATAAATACGTACTTACTAATGTTTAACTAATAAAATGTTCCTTTTCATTTTTATTTGATGTAATGATCTCTAAATATTTTTATTCTAATTTCATTCTAAGAGGTTGGCAAACGGATCCCAATATTAACTATTAAAACTGTTTATATATTTAGTGACCAACTTAAATATTCCAAATATCCCCGAGTGAATCAGAATGTCCTTATAAAGTCTGAATATATTTGATGGAATATTCTTCAAAGGCATTATGTGACCTTTAATACTAGGGGCCTCGGAACATTTTTATATATCACAAAAGTTTGACAAAATATGTTGTAGATTGTACGCTTATATACTAATAGCGCTAATGTTTTTAGAGATTATGAAGGTTATATTTATAGGAATGTGACCGCATTTGCGTGGCGAGATATAGAGAGTGGAAAACCATTTTAGAAAACCACCCTCAGTGCATTCGACCTAAATTCGAACCTCAATCTCCCCGTCAGAGGCAGTCTAGTCCAACACGAGAGTAGCGCGGTAAACCATGCGGCCACAGAAATGGGTTGAGTAAAACTGACAAGTTAATTGGACATTTTACCCTAACTATAGGATCTCTAGTATTTTCTTAGCATAGTTTTGACTTATGTTGATATAAACAAGGAATAGAAAATTATCTATTTATGAATATCGATAATAATCATAGAAGTATTTTTTTATTGTAAATAATGTATTAACACGTGGGCTATGGAGTTTACCTAACCTGATCTTGTTTACAATTGAGAAAGAGTGGTTTAAGTTTGGATCTCGCCAGCGTGGAGTGACAAACGTGCGTCATAATTAGTGTACCCCCATCCTTCATGGGTACATTTCCTTCTTATTCATATTTTATTAGAATACATAGGTGGATAGGTAATCAAATTCTGGACAGTAGATCTCTGTGGTCTTGGGATAAAGTCCTAGCCTCGGAGCCCAATGAGCGAAGGCTCAAACCCCACTGAGGTCAATGGATCTTTTCCTAAGCGATAAAAATCCGCAGCACAACTTCCTTCGTAGAGAAAGTAAAGCCCGTGTCAATTTTGACATGGAAAAGACCTCCTGGAAGGTCTGTGAAAATAAAATTGGTAGTCCCTTTCGTTCTCGCTCATGGAAATTATTGTGTGTTGATATAATCAGTCGGTTTAAAAGTGCACTTTGAATACTTCAAATAAATACAAATAAAAAACAAAAGTTGCAAAAAAAATTATATTGCAATAATCATTGTTAACTTAACATAAACCCTGTATGTAGTTTTTATTTTAGATGAATCTTTTTCTTTCTACATAAGGGTTAGTAAAGGATGGATGTAAGGGGTATTGTTAGGATGAGAACGTTTTATTAGTGGTAAATCCAGAGTATTATTATGAGAAGAATATTGAAAAACACTAGGATAAATTACTGATCTAAATCCACCCCTAAATACACTTAACTGAGATTTTAACCTCAAATTTCCGAATATTGGTAATCCAGTCCAGCATTTTAAAAATATTACTACAGCAGAGATTCGATCCTTTGATCTCCATGTCACTGGTGATCCAGTCCATTTAGACAATTACGTGCGAACATCGAGAGAAGGTTTTAAAATAAAAAAATAAAAATCCTTAAAGTACAAATATGGTCGGTAGCATTCTGATATGCCTTTATTATTTATAATGTTTATAAACTTAAATGAGGAATAATATCATGCGGCTCAATTCAAATGAAGTTTACAGAGTTATATTAATACACTACATATATATTATCTTAATAATGTACATTTGGTTTAACCTGAAAGGTAACAAACTTACCTTTCTTGTGTCCACTATGTGGCAGTTTTTATATGGGATCAGATGGCAAAACCTGACATGATAACGCCATTGTGGAGCCCATCGAGGTAAGACAACGCGCTTTCACCGCAAGAGACGTGCACTATTCATTCGAAAATCCAAATTCCAGATATCTGTCTGGAGATCTCCCGCCTTCTCTTCGGAGTCGTATCAAGAGGCCACCTCCAACGTGACCTGCGCTCAGAGGGGCTACACCTGCAGCGAGGACTGTCGGACGGTCTACCAATGCCTGGGCAGTTCCCCCAACTTCGAAGAGATCACCCTCGAACGTTGTGACACGGAAAACGGCTATTTCTGCAGCTCAGTCCTCGGGAAATGTTCCGGGACTTTCAGTTCGACCTGTCCGCCTCCCGGCTACTCTTTCAGCTGTACCTCCTTGGGTATATTTCCTGATCCTTACGACTGCGCCGCTTACCACCTCTGTTTCGGGAGCAGCTCTGATGTTCAGCACAGTTACCAGACCTGCGAGAACGGTTGGCTCTACGATCCTGCTTACAACACTTGTATCATCGAGGCGGAGAAATGCCTCGAAGATCCTGTGCCTACCTGTAAGGAGAGTGGTCAAGCCGGGCCAATCAATAATAACCCGGCCATATATTATGTCTGCGAGGAAACTACAGATGGGGAATATTTGTATCCTGTTTTGTTTGCTTGTCCTCACGGAGGGAGGTTTAATGTCACGTATTCAGCTTGTGTTTAGTTTAAAGCAATAACCTCAAAACTAATGTGTTTATTATTACGAAATGAAAATAAATATATATTTTTTAGCGCCGCGTCTTACTGCCTATTCATCTTATACGCCTATGCATATATACTAATTATGCTAATGAGTTAAAGTTGAATTTAAAGTAATTGGAAACCCATCTGTGTGGAATAAGTGTGGAAAACAATTTTTTTTTTAAATCCTCAGTACACCCGACTGGTATTCGAATCCCAATCTCCCCATCATTGTTAGACCATGTGTCCATTGAAGCAGATTGATTGAATTTAGATTAGAATTAATCAAATTGTTATTTTGCAATGATGCGCCAAAACAAGGTATACATATATTAATATTCAGAGTTAAAATTAAATTTAAAAAAAACAATTAAGATTCAGTATGTTAGTATGAATATAAATAGACGAGGCGATGGAAATTAATGGTATATTAAAAATTTAATACCATTTATAAATAATAAAGTAGAATTAATATTATGTATAGCTATGAAAAGCAATCAAGTAGTGGGGAAATGTACGGTTAGGTAAGAAATTAATATACACATTAGTATTAACAATTCAAGTAATTATATAAATTTTCATTAAGTAGAACAATGCAATAAAATAAAATTGGTAAAATTAAAATAGTAATTGGTAAGTATAGGCTTATGTACAGTACAATATATATTTATAGTAATTTATGTGTAGTCGGAATGGAACCATTTATGTATGAGACGTACAAAACTGTTAAGGTTATTTATTAATAAAGTTATGTAATTATATTTGAAAATGATGTGTTAGATCCTTTAATAAAATAATATTTATTATCTGTTATCTTATAACCTTCTTAGACACGAGAGGATCCTTGTATACGACATTATTACCATCAGCATCAACCTTGTACCATATAATATTTAACCTACAGGTACAGCGGCTAAAGAACAAGGGCACTGGAACTCGGCGATACGGACTTCCCAATGTCCGTAGCGTGTGAGATGATAAGGGGGTGGCGTGGCGAATTTAGGGAAGGCATTGTATGGGAAATATCGACCACAACTCCCTTCCACGCTTACAGCTGCTCCATTGCCCATATCATCAGGTCATCCGTAAATACCATTACTATCTTATGTCCCAACCCAATCTTGTCTACCATTGCTTTCTTATGTCCCAACCCAATCTTGTCTACCATTGCTTTCTTATTTCCCAACCCAATCTTGTATACCATTACTATCTTATGTCCCAGCCCAATCTTGTCTACCATTGCTTTCTTATTTCCCAACCCAATCCTGTCTACCTTATTTCCCAACCCAATCCGGTTTATAATTTGTTTCAATATTTCGTCCATCCCTACAGTGAACAGTATTCAGTAGTGGTTAGAGCGCAATTTATTGGTTCAGACATTTAAAAAAAATTCTAATCCATACAGTTTGGACTTACTTTGTGCATATTCCTCACTCTCCTTACCATTTCATACCTTAATCCTTTCTTTTTCAGTACTTCCCATACTCTACATCTGCACACAGAGTCGTAAGTTTTTTCAATATTCAAGAAGGCCATCAGCTGGTACTTTAATTATCATAGTATCTCTCTTGCATCAAACCACACTCTCAGTGCTTTGGAATAATCTCATCCTTCCATATTACTCTAATTACTCAATACAGTCATTGCAGTTCTTCTCTCCTGTTGCTATCACCATCATAATACTCACATTATCTCCTCTTGGTGACTATCTCCTCAAGGCCTCTTCCACCTTCCTCCAAGCTAGGTACCTCAAATTTTATTAACTAATGTACGCTTCACCTCCACCTTCATTCTCCGTGGTTGTGTAGGCATTTAGCAGGTCTTGAAAGTACTCTCTCTACATATCCCTGATTTACTCCTTTTCTACCAAATCCTTCACATTTTTGTCTAATATTCAACCTGATCTTCCCTAATTAACATTTTACTCCTGGTCATTCTATAAAATACTTCCTTACTACCCACACTGTCCTCCATCATTTATGTCCAGTTTTGCATTAAACTTTTCTTCCCTTTGTCCTTCTCCCCCAACCACCTTTGCTACCTTCTTTTTTGGCTTTATATTCCACCATGGTATTCAGTGTTCTTCTTTTATATCCCTCCCTAAAGGCCCTGTTTTTCTCCATTACCACTTATTTTGTTCTAAAATCTCTTCACGGAGTTTCTTTCCATCTTCTCATTTTGCTAGTTTTCCCGCACACCCTTTCAAATGCTTCCAAAAATGCTGCCCAGATTACTTCCTATTTTTCCTCCCCTGTACTCACCTTGTCCCATGGCATCATGTTTCTTATTATTCTCTGGAACTCTGCCTCATGCTATTCCTCTTAAATTGCAAGACCTTTGACCTCTTTTCTTAATTTCCTACGGTCCTGTTCATTTTACTTTCTGTCAGGGTTTCCCCCGGGGACCTAATGATCAATATTCAGGGAATCACATGGGACTACCATCACATCTAATGTATCCCTACCCATTTTCAAGTTGACAAGAATATAGTCCTCTACTGTCTTTCTTTACCAATCAGCACTGTAACATGATACCCTATGACTCTTTCTTGTTTAACCACGTGCTTAATATCATCAATCCATTCATCTTGCACAGTTCTAGCAACATCTCGCCCTCCACATTCCTGCTTCTCCATAAATCTGCTTCCAGCACTTTCTCGTAGCCTTGCTTTACTGTCTTTAAAATGGGCAATTTATAAAACCAAGTATCTAAAGTTATTATGTATGCTTTTAGTGAGTATTTACTCCATATATATATCATTTATTGGCTATTAAATCTCTAATATTGCCCGTAGTTAAGAAATATAAAACTCGGAATGTAAAAAGAATAGTTCTATAAGTTGTTCATTATGTTCGTGAAACATTGTTTCTTAGCTTAATTGACGAAAAGAAACTTATAGGGCTATCGAAAATAAAGTACTTGGGAAAATATATGTTCCCAAAAGGTGTTAAGATAACGGAGAGTGGATAAGGTTGAATAATGATGAGTTTCATACTCTGTACTCATCACCAGACATTGCATCTTGAAAGTTACGGTATGAATATGAAGGACATGCAGTGCATTAGGAAGAACTTATAATGACATTCAAGGTTTTGACTGGTAAACCAGATGTGAAGAAACTAGTGGGGAGACATAAACACAGATAGGAGAGTAAGATTAGAATGGACCTGAAAGAGAAAGTGTGTAATGAGGTGGACTGGCTAGAATTAGCACAAGGTATGGATATAATGTAATGAGTGGGACTGAATGGAACTAGCTCAAGATAAGGATATGGTGTAATGAGATGGACTGGCTAGAACTATCTCAAGATAGAGATGAGGTGGAATGAGGTGGACTGGATAGAACTAACTCAAGATAGGGATATGGTGTAATGAGGTGGACTGGATGGAACTAGTTTAAGATAGGGATAAGATGGACTGGATGGAATTAGCAAAATATAGGAATAGGGTGCGTATTTTTAAGTGTAGCAGTTAATTTTTGAGTTCCCAGAACCTCAGAAAAGTACGATAGTTAAGTAACGCGTCTATTTGGTTGTATAAACATTTATTTATATTAGATCAAACTGTGTAAAAAGTGCAATACAAGTGTTAAAATAGATTTGGTAAACACTTTTGAAACAGTAGAATTAAAAAATAAGTGTTATTGGCACACCTTTATTCTCATGACAGTTATTGATTGAAATTAATTGATTAATCTGCTTGTGAGACAAGACAATGTGTTTATTTTTAATTCGAATAGATAAGTTGATAAGTTAGGCACACAATTTTCACTGTAATTTTTTTATTAATATATTGATATTTAAAAAACTAGTCCAAAGGCGTGTAAATCGTTTGTGCACTTTTGATTTAGGTGGTGATGTGTAGATTCATAAACTGGGTCATGGATTACTCTAAAATGCTTACTATTTCAAATATTTATGCTTTAATTATTTTGGTAAGTTTTAAAATACTAACTTGACATTAAATTAAAAGATAAAAATATGATTACAAAATATATCACTTAACTTCAAGGTCTCGGAAAAGCACTTAAGTTTTTTGTGTGTAAAATATCATTTTAAAAAGTATTTGGCTATTATATTAATAAAAATACTATTTTAATATTATATTTGTATATATAATTTGAGGGAAAATAAGAAAGCAAACTATTATAAAATTCTAAAATTTAGTTATAACAAAATATTTTTGGTATTTATTTTAAAATGTTTATTTATTATACCCTAAGACTATTATTTTATTTTCTATAATTTATTTAAATAAATATACGTATTTATATAATTTAGTAAAAGTTATTAAATGCTTATAACAATAATTTAAATATTTTAGGTTATTTGATTAAAACAAAGCTCTAATTAAGTTTTTAATATTTAAGGATATTGTACATTTTTTATTTATTTTTCCTATACTGTTTAGCTTGGTGAGAAAAATCTATGATATATTTATATCGACGATGTAGAGAGCAGACCTATTGTTTTGTATTTTAATATGTTATTCAAGCACACCAAAATATGTAATCCACCAAAACTGTGTCTTAGACAACTTACTACAAATTTAAATATGATCAATTAATACTTAACAAATATATAATTGTAATTTTTTTATCAATTATAAGCAACAATATAAATTGTAAGCAGATATCTTAAAATTACTTTTGGCTAAAAATTTGCATTCATTTGTCTCCTAGAATTATATTTGTGTGGGGGATACTGTAGAAGATAACTCTTTAAATTAGGCAAAGTTTACTAGATTAGAATTATTCATTTAAGCTTATATGAGCTTATGTCTTTCATAATTAAACTTTAATGCATACTAGTGAATATTAATTCATACCAATGGTGTTCTAAATAGGGGTTTACATAAGCGTTCTAGCTTAACAGTTAAAAATATTTCTTTTGAAAAATGTTAGCCATGAAAAATTTTGCAGGGTAAATTAAGTCAATTTTATAAAAAAAAATACTAGCTTTTACCCGTCGTGCCTTCGCCCGCAATAATGTATAAAATCTTTTACATTAATATTGTAAATTAATGTAAAATCAAAGGTTGGGAATGGTCCTATTTGTTATGCCAGGACATACTCTACCAGCGTACAAAGTTTCATTCGAATCCGTTGAGCAGTTTTGGCGTGATTGAGTAACAAACATCCAAACACACAAACTTTCACATTTATAATATTAGTAAGACCTATTGTACAAAATACTTGTTTAGTTAATAAAAATGAAATATTGTAGTTCAAATACAAACATAATAGTTAGTTTCAGTTGAACCATAGATTATTTTAAGATAAAAACGTGAAAAAGTATGTGAGATGCGCTGAACCATTTATTTTATTATCCAATAGCTTTGTGTTGCTATTAAATTTAAGTCTTATTGTTGATAAGAGTAATCTATAAAATCTAGTTAGATTAATATATTCCATAAAAGGCACGTATACTTACTTTTGGTTTGGATAGATCCTGCCCAATGGCTAAAAAGTCAAAAAATAGCGTACACATGTACTGATAGCCCTTGACACTGAGACTTTTCCTTAAAACAGCTACATAGATTGTGGGGCATATTTAAATACGTACTAACCAAAAGTCAATCTATTAAATTAAAGTTAAATATCGCCTGTTAGTCAGAAAACTACCAGAAAATATGGTGGTTATTCATCAGCTTTTAAGGCAATGTGTTTTCCTCATGTAAAATAAACTTAATAAAGTATGTCCTTGTCAATTTGAGTGAGAGTGAAATAGGATTCTCGGCATGGATGTATTAAAACGGATATGTATATTTATTTATAAGTGAGACCTAACTAGTTTAAAGTCAACTAAAACCATAATATAACTTCAATTTTGATAAACACTCTCCACTTTCGATCATCGCTCAAAGAGATTGGCTAAATCTAGTTTCGATCTACCCCTTAACCCCGACATCAGTTTGTGGATATACCCCTTGTGGTCACTTAGAGTCGTGACTGTGGAATTTATATGAAGGATTTTATAACTATTGCTCTAGTAGACCTTTGTATATTCCGTGCATGGTAAGTTACACAAAACTTAATTCTTTTCTCAGGTTGTGTGTCGTCAAGAGACATTAGGTATATCGCGGCCTCTATCCTACTTAGATGAGAAGACGGCACGGAGAGAAGCATCTCCTTATGCGACCAACAACTGTGAGGAACGTGGTTACTACTGCAGCACAGACTGCAAGACCGTGTATCAATGTTCAGGTGATGCACCCGACTTCGTACAAATAACCCGAGAGGTTTGCGACACCGACCGCGGTTACTACTGCAGCTCTGCTCAAGGGACGTGTTCCACAACCTTCAGTAACACTTGTACACCTCAAGGTTACAAATTCGTATGTACGACGATCGGTACCTTCCCTGACCCTTTCGACTGCGCCAGATACCACATCTGTTTCGGCAACCTATCTGACATACAACACAGCGCAGAAGATTGCGATAGTGGTTGGCTATATGACCCTTCTGCGTACACGTGCAAAACTAAGGCATCTTACTGTTCAGTGGATCCTGTGCCACTTTGCGAGTCGAATGGGCAGATAGGTGCCACCCCCAGAAACCCTAGTATATATTATATATGCAACACTGGGAACAGTTCTAATGGGGTGTACCTATATCCCATTTTGTACTTATGTCCTCATGGAGGAATTTTCGATGAGACAGAAGACTCCTGTGTTGACTCAATCACACCAACACCGTCAGATGTCACGACTCTTTCAACCGATGCTCCCATCACAAACCCTGGAACGAACGCTACCACGAAAGAAGTGACGACGGTATTGCCAGCTACAGTCACTACTCCTGACGGGACTCCGTTTTGCACGGAAGCAGGACCACTATCGGACCCTAGCGATTGTTATTCTTACTATATCTGCGCAGAAGACCTCAGCATATCACACGCAACTTGCGATGATGGCTATCACTACAGCCAGAACTATTTGACTTGCGTGTTCGGGACGTGCTCGGATGTTCCACCAACATCCAAACCCACAACAGACACGCCTGTCACTCACACGAAAAGCCCTGACACCGAGGTGCCTACAGATAGTGATAGCTCAACTGTAACCACACAGAAAACAACAACTACAACTCAAGGGACAGTCCCTGAATGTACTGACGCCGGTAATATAATGGATCCAAATGACTGTTATTCATATTACATATGTGCTGAAGACCTTAGTATAACTCATCAAAACTGTCCTTCTGGATTTCATTACAGCTCCAGTTATCTATCATGTGTGTTCGGTACTTGTCCCGATGTTCCACCTTCATCCAATACTACCACGACCACTTCCGCTCCCAACACTGGTAGTACTAACTCCGACACTAGCGCTCCTGATGACGGTTCGGTAACCACTCGCTCCACAACAACTACAACTCAAGGGACAGTCCCTAACATGCACATCTTCTGGGAATATAACAGATCCAGACGATTGCTACTCATATTATGAATGCGCTAAAGACCTCAGTGTGACCCACCAAACTTGTGCTAATGGCTATCATTACAGTGCTAGCTTCTTGAACTGCATTTTTGGTGCTTGTACAGTTGCTTTATTTGCTGAGATCCCAGTTGAAAATGGAGATGTTTCTAAAGATACATTTAAATCTAATCCCTTGATAAATGTTATTATTTCAAACGGCCTTCCAAAGATATCGGCTTCCATTGAATATAATCGGGGTGACGTTAAGTTTCCAACGTGTACATCGGCTGGTAATATTGAAGACGCAAGTGACTGCTATTCGTACTACACCTGTGACAGTGATTTGAATATATTGCATAAAACATGCGGTGAAGGATATCACTTCAGTGACAGTTATTCTCGTTGTGTCTTTGGAGCGTGCTCTAACGTTCCCTCCACTTCTGGCCCAGATACAACCGTTCCGAGTCCGGACACCAGTGAACCTGATGACACGTCCACTGCTACCGCTCGTCCCACAACGCCCACACAAGGCATTACGTGTGTATCGCCTGGGAATGTTATTGACGTAAATGATTGCTATTCGTATTATCTTTGCAAAGATGATCTCAGCATCACACATGTATCATGCGACCACGGATACCATTTCAGTCCCGCCTATCTGAGTTGTGTGTTTGGTGCTTGTTCTGATATACCTCATACTTCTGAACCAGTGACAAAGTCTCCGAATCCATCCACTGACACCGATCCTCCAAGTGGGGATCGAACCACGACACCTGGGTCGATTCCCTCGTGCGTCTCATCAGGAAGTGTACCAGACCCGAGTGATTGTTATTCTTATTATATTTGTGGGGATGATCTTAGGATCACACAAGAACGCTGTTCTGATGGTTATCATTTTAGTACCATTTTCCTTTCGTGTGTGTTTGGATCTTGTGAGTTGTAAATTGTCCCAGTTTAGTTTACACTGGGCAGGACTCTTGTTTAAGTGGTCAGAATTACTGGATAGTAATCTTGAGGTCCTGGGTTAGATTCCTGGTGGTACCATAGGTATTTTTCCCGAAGGAGAATAATAATGGTTCCTATGGTTGCAATGGCCTGGCTAGTCAGCCTTAAGGTGGGATGGTTGGGGACTCTAGAAAAGGTCAGTGTTTTTGAAGTTTTTATGAGAAAACTTTTTTTTTGTGAAATTAATAAAATATTGCTCCAGTACAAACATAGATTTTAATTTTCTTCACATGTTCATATAAATAGTTCTTGAATATGAGCATGGTGGCATTGTCTAAAAAAACTTTTTAAATTAAGAGAAAAATTTGTCGTTAAATTACAGAACCCCCTTGATAGATATTCAATACATTTTGAGGTCACCGTGTGAAGAAAATTAAATTATATTTTTGTACTGGAGCAATATTTTCTTTATTTTGGCCAAATTAAGTTTTGCCATAAAAACTGCAAAAACATTGGCTTTTTTTCACGTCTCCTTCCAGCCCACCTTAAGTTAGGTTTAAGACTTCCACTTTCACCAAATAATAATAATAATAATCATCATCATCATCATCTCATCGGGCTGAAGAAACCCCACTTATAGAGTGTCCCAACCTCGGAAGACAGTTCTATATTCACCACTATCAGTAGAAGACCAGGAATGTCTATCCAATAAACATTCGTTGCATACGATTATTAAAAAACAATTACACTACATATAATTTATCTCTTACGTTCAACGAACAGTTACTAGTCACTTAATCTGAACAGATAATGATTATTAGATGAATTTTCCAAAATACCTGAAAAGGCATGTATTTAAAGAGGGAGCCATAACTTATATATAATTAGAATATTTTAACTTAATCGTGTTTCTATTATTCCCTAGATTTTCAGGCTAGGTTACAATTTGACCAAACCTAGGTTTTATCAATTTGTTCACCTGTACCTGTATCTTTCAAAGAGATCCCCTGTTTTACCAAATGATCCACTAGCAGTTTCGGGAAAATATGAGGGATGTATAGACTACTAAATTTATTGACTAGAAACGACATAATATTCTTGGTTTAGTTAAGATTAACTTAATTTTTCTAAAGTACTTTTTTATTTTCTAAGTTATTTTTTATTTAAATACGTCTCCCATTAAGAACTTACATAATTCGTAATTTTCAAAATTAAGGACATTTTATTTCAAGGAAATAAACAAATATTATAATGATCACAATACTTCCATATGTTTAACGTTGTTTTAAAATAATATTTAATTTGATTAACTGTTTTATGAAATTTAAATTTAATCAGGTGTTAAGACTTTGAAATATAAACTTTTGACCTGTATTATTTAAAAAAAACTCAAGATGAGGCTTATGTTTAAAAGAAGAAGCCTTCAAATTTTATTTAATCAAATATCAAATATTGTGTACATAATAACATTACTATTTTTCTTGTGGGCTTAAAGTGAGGCACTTTCCGACTAATTGGGTTTTTTCATCGAAAATTCAAAGACAGTTTTTATCGTTTAAAAATTTATATGCAAGTATATTTAAAAATTATTATTATTATTATTATCAGCCTCAATACCTCTCCTCACGGTTCCTATTTCTGAAAGATAAACACAGCCAAGCTACTAGATCAGAATACACTCTACATATGTCTATTCCCATACATAGATCTCAAACATATGATGGTTCTTTCAGTGTCCTGGCTTCACAGGCTTGGAACAAACTAGATAACTCTACTTATCATCTAACATCTAGACTTGGAACAAACTAGATAACTCTACTCGTCATCTAACATCTAGACTTGGAACAAACTAGATAACTCTACTC
>CABFOW010001593.1:128594-139029 GCA_902141385.1 Timema californicum
CTCCCTGCCCGTTACCCACTGTGGTATAAGAATTATATAAGCTTCACAACCCCCCTCCCCCTCCCCTACGCTGCCCATTACACACTGGTATAAGAATTATATAAAGATATTAAAAATTATAGAAAAATGTTAAGGGTGGACAACCCTTATCACTAAGGGGTATGAAAAATAGATGTTGGCCGATTCTCAGATCTACTCAATATGCTCACAAAATTTCATGAGAATCGGTCAAGCCGTTTCGGAGGAGTACGGGAACGAACATTGTGACACGAGAATTTTATATATAAGATTTAATTATTAGATTCTATTTTTGAAATATTAAATAAAACGTTAATTAATCTCATTGGATTTATTTACATATTATTCTTTTTTGTATATTAATATATTCATTATGAATTGAAGCACAAAAAAGATAGCTGATCATGTACTGTTTATATTTATAATCGTAATCACTTTTTAACTATTTCTTATTTGGGTTATTTAACGTGCACTTTCTAAGCCAACTGATTATACCAGCAGACGACAATTTCTATGAGCGAGGGCGAAAGGGTCTACCAATTTTACCGGGATAGGTTTTTCCCCATATACCTTCTAGGGTTCCTCAACAGGCCAAAATCTGCGTGGGACAAACGTCTTTAGTTACCCTCTAAAGTAATTTGAAATGATTTTTATCGATCAATAGAAATCCTTCGACTCGGGCTGGGTTGAACCCAAAAACATCTAGTCTTGAGGCGAACACTTTACTCAGGAATATTGGGGTTAGCGTTGCGACTTTAATAAAATTAAATAACTTATTGTTAGTAGCTAAATATTGTTATTTTTAAAGGAAGTATATATGATATATTTACAGTATATAAAGATATATCGAAAAAGGCAATAATAAACTTGTATGGAAAACTAAACGTTAAAACTGAGGATCATGACCGTAAGGTCATACTCATTATCACCCTCATACTCACTATCACCCTCATACTCATTATCACCCTCATACTCACTATCTCCCTCATACTCACTATCACCCTCATTACTCACTATCACTATCATGTCATCAGGACATGGAAAGAGCCTCCACGGAAAGGATGTACTATTAGAACGTTTTGGTAACGGTACATTAGTACCGGCTGATCTTTCCACTACTGAGCTACGAGTGATGTAGCCCAGACACGCCATTATTATTAAGTTTTTTAACATATGTATTGTTTATTGAAAATAATTCAAATATTCTTTTCTAGCACCTGTCCGGCTTACATATGCTTATGTACTAATTATTATCTGTTAGGGATCAGCAAGATTGAATTTAGAGGAAGTGTACACAAATTTGCGTGAAAAGATATTTAAAAAAACATCTGGGGAAAAACATACCCTCAGTATATCAAACCGGGATTCGAAACCCGATCTCCCCGTCATTGGCTGCCCAGTCTATTGAGAGAGTGAGTCTTAAAACCAATCGCCCACCGGATTGGATGAGAACTAGAGTTTTTTTTCATCTCTAATCATGATAATCTATATTAAACATTTTTTAGGCGTTGGGATGCCAGTCCTACTCAATCCCACCTAATCGTCAAACCGAGGCGTTGGCCGCTGATGTCAACTGCACGTCGCAAGGATATGTGTGTGGCAGTGACTGCAAGACCGTGTACCAGTGCATAGGGAGCGCACCCAACTTGCACAGTATCACCGTGGAAACCTGCCTAACCTCTGACGGCTACTTCTGTAGCTCCAGCTTGGGCAGATGTTCCAGCACCTTCAGCAGCACCTGCACACCAGTCGGTTACCAGTTCCAGTGCACGTCGAAAGGTACGTTCCCCGACCCTTACGACTGCGCCGGATACCACATCTGCGTCGGTAGCCAGCCAGACTTTCAGGACCTCTACCAGCAGTGCGACAGCGGTTGGCTCTACGACCCTGTGACGACTACCTGCCGGCTGAAGGCTTCCAAGTGCACAGAGGACCCCGTGACGCCTTGCAACTCTTCCGGCAGTATGGGCGCTCTGGTAAAGAACCCCAGCATCTACTACATCTGCAACGAGAACTCTGAGTATGGTTACAACTATCCGGTGCTGTACATGTGTCCCCACGGGGGGGTTTTTGACCCAAGCGTGTCCTCTTGCGTGGACTATGATATAACAACCACTACGGAGGCAACAACCACTACGGAGGCGACCACTACGGAGGCAACGACCACTACGGAGGCAACGACCACTACGGAGGCAACAACCACTACGGAGGCGACCACTACGGAGGCGACCACTACGGAGGCAACGACCACTACGGAGGCAACGACCACTACGAAGGAAACAACCACTACGGAGGCAACGACCACAACGGAGGCAACGACCACAACGGAGGCAACAACCACAACGGAAGCAACAACCACCACAGAGGCAACAACCACCACAGAGGCAACAACCACAGAAGAGGAAACAACCACGACTGCAGCTCCGACCACGACAGCAAGCCCTGTCCCAGTATGCCATCTCCCTGGGTTGCTCCAAGATCCCAACGATTGCCACTCTTATTACGAATGTAGCCTATTTCTACAAATATCGCATCATACTTGTTCAACGGGGTGGTATTTCGATAAACTTATAAATGTTTGTATTATAGGGGTTTGTTCCAATTAGTTCAATACAACACATCAATATGAACTATGACAATGTGTCTTTTCCACCAATAAATAAAACACAAAATGATTTATAATTTGAAAGTCAACAGGAAAGATGCTTTATTTATTAAAAAGAAAAGTAAATAAACACAAAATATACTGCAGTATTAATTTTATTATATATATAATTAACTTAAGTTCAAAATGACGTTACATATGACCAAAATAAATTTAAAGAACTTAAAAATATTTGTTGGGACAAATATTTCATGTTGAGCACCATTACAACACCTTACTAATCTCGATTGGTTCATAAGCAAAGTTACATTCTCAATTCTATATGGATATGACTTAAATGAGCTTGGTTAGTTAGCTTGTTAGAATATTGACTTGCTCATTCTGAAGTCAAATGTGTAATTCCAGCTAAGGACACATATTTCATCATCATACCATTTTATCAAAACGTATTTTAATAAATTATGTGGTATTTTATTTCTGATTCATTTATGCAATTATTTTTTCTTTTGCCATGTAAAAAGTTGAGTATAAATAAAATCTGAATCATCAAAAATATACTAAAATCATTCTCATAATTTTAATGGACATAATAAAAACATTGTTTTTATGTACAAACCAATTGTTATTATTATGTGTTATCTCTCACGAACAGAGCCATTCCTTTCGTCAAACAAACCAAGACCACCAATACGTACTTTTCTCTGCCTCCTCCTCTAGCTACAAGAATTTCATTATTTTCTTCAAGTCATCTTATATTTGAATTCTTCTCCTTCCTGGTGACCTGGTGGTCTAGGGGTAAGGTGTCAGACTTATGTGCTGGTGGCTGGGGTTCAATCCTCGGTCCCGGCACAGATTTATCTGATTACCTAAAGGACGGGTGGTAAGCCCGAGGTGCAGAGTTCGCCATAGCGTGGCCGAAAATATATACATGAAATTAAATATACATTATGTATATATAATAAAATGAAATTGTATAATTAGAATGAATTAAACCTCGTATGAGGAGAGAGAATGCAAGTGCATTCGCATTGACCTGCGCGCAACATTTCATAGTTCTAAGTTTAAATATTTATAAGTTTCAAACCATATTTTAGACAAGATATCCCCCATCACGCCGAAAATGGAATTTTGAATATTAAATAAATCACGGACCCTAGTCGCCGTCCTCACCAAGCTCAGTCGGTGGTATAATAAGCGACTATTCAAAACCCGCGTTCCACTATATATACATTATTGTATCCACAGAGAGACAGGGCAAGGGAAGGAGGGGGTAAGACGATAGAACAAACATAACAGCAAAGAATGGGCCTGGCAGCAGCTAGATTATTCCAGATTGTCCTAGCGGCGGAAGTCATAACTTCGTCTGGCCGCGTAGAACCTCATTCGTTTCTGGCCGGCCGCGGATCGAGTCCCGAGCAGTCAGTCGGTCGAAAGCTCCGCTCAGTAGTTGTGCCAGTTGGAGAGTGAAGTTTAGAGCTCGTTCGCTTGTGTTGGAGTTCATCAGGGGTGGCGGTGAGTGTTAGCACATTTGATATAACATTAACTTTTAACTCGATACAAATAATATTATTATCACCACGTCTTACTACCCGTTCGGGCTATGAGCACTTACGCTAATGTTTAATGGTAGGGTGATTGTGAGATGAAATGAAGGACCCACAGTTTAACGTGGAATCCAAACCACGGTGTAGGCCTGGCATTTCCCACAATCACAAGATGTCTTGTCAGAGGTGAAGGAAGGGTTTGGTAATCAGATAAATCTGTGCCGTGACTGAGGATTGAACCCCGGCCACCAGCACAGAAGTCTGACACCTTACCCCTAGACCACCAGGTCACCTAAATTAATTTTATTTAACGAATTATTCTATTCTATCTTTTTTTTCATCTATATATTTCCAATCAAAACTTTTTAAAAATACGTACAATTAAATGTGTTTGTTATTAAAATTTCAAATACGTAAAAAATTATATAGATATGTATTATTACTATAATTGTCAACTTACAATTTACTTCAGATTGAATTAATTTGAAGCTAAATTTTCTTAACCTTTTTTTTTAAAAAAATTCAGAAATTATCATATATAAAATGTACTTATAAATTATCTGTGGATAATGCGATAATGACCTGTTATCACTATGATACCACCCAAGGTCAGATAAAGCAAATTATTTGCGATATAAAAATTGTATTCATTTTAATTGTAATATGAAGTATTTTAATCTTTAAAAGTATAGTTTTGTACTGTATAATAGATAGCACTATATTTGAACCACAGCGTGGTCATAAAGATGTATATTTCTAAACAGACTGAACTGCAGGTGAATAGTGGATAGTGATTATAATCCCGGTAGGGTGTTTTTGATTTTTGAGGATTGGTATTAATATTTAGTCCCATGGCCCCACTCCCCCATCTGAATCTACACAAATGTGTTGACATTTCCTCTAAATTTCTTCTATTTTATTCCTACCATAGAAGTATAAATTTGAGAATATCATAATAAAAAGAAAGTCAAACGGTGAGCACTAAACTATATAAAAGTCCAACCTTTTTAAATGCTTTTTTAAGGTTAAGTAAAACTAATTTAATAAATATAAGAAACGTTAGTAAGTATTTGAATAAGACATTTGATTAAAATGCATTAGAGATAATTATTTGAAATGAAGGGAGTATGTAATGATAGGGAAGTGTGGAGAATGTTAGTGAGGATGGATTAAGTACTGAGTTGTTGCTTTTTTAGCTAAATATAGAGTTTCTTGACTACCCTGTAAGGGAATAGCATGATTAGGTATGTTATGCATGCATTTGTATATGAATCTATGTATGTATTTCAATAGTATTAGCGAATTTAGTTCTTCATGCTTTTGTAAATATAACTATTACATTTAAAAATTTGTCAATTATAGTTATCATTATTTTAAGCTTGTTTAGTTAATAATTTTATTTAGTTTAATACAAGTAAAACTAGCCACAACTTCCCCAAAAATTATCGAAATTAAGACAAGAAATAAATAAAATTAATCTATATTTACCAGTGGAATGTCGTACCAGTGTTTACATCACCGTATAGGTCAAAGATTGACCAGCTATCAACGACATATATATATATATATATATATAGCTATCAACGACATATATATATATATATATATATATAGAGAGAGAGAGAGAGAGAGAGAGAGAGAATGATACCCTAAACTAAGTTTCTGGGATAAACAAGTATAATAATAATCTAGTCAAGTTAATTTTATGGTTTAATAAAATATGTCTAGTGCTTAAATAAAACGACAAGTCCTAAAAAAGAATTTTTAAATTTGATTTTAGGCCATTATAAGAAGTGAACAGTACATTAGATTAATCATTATAACTTGTTGACTATACCCAACTGTTTAAATATCTGAGGTTTGACATATGAATATTAGTTTTGGTAATTAAATTAGTTTATTAGTTTGGATATGATCTTTTACTGAATTTAATGAAGTACAACCAACCTAGTATGTCATACACTTATCAAAACACTTGTTTATATATGAATGTATAATAAAATATAAAGTTATATTGATTAAATCAAAATTCCTTGAAAAACTTAATACAATATATTAAGTTATTAAAGAAAATATATTTATCTGGAATTATTTTAAAAATCAATGCTTGAAGCTTTAATATAAATAATAAAGAGTCAAAGAATACATTTTTTAAAATAATTCCATTTGTTTGATATAATTTTGGGATAAGCAACAACATTAAAATTGCTAAAATATGGTGAATATATTCTATATAAAAATGAATTAGTTTCGTTAGAAGATACTCTTAACTCAAATACCACTGTATCGATAACACTGAAATCCTGCGTTCATATAACGTGGACACATTGACTATATACAATTTTCTATTAAAATAAAAAACGATTGATATTTTTTTAATTATTCTGTCTTAATCCACGTGATGAATGTTGTATTCTCCTATTGTATGTAGAATCCAATCTTTTCTATTTTACTTGATCGCCAAATCAACAGCAACCTATAAAGAAACTGTATTTTAAATTTTAATATAAAATCCGAAGAGAAGCTATAGTATTTTTTAATGATTGTTTTATATTTACATAATAAGGAAAATCGTATGTAGTTATTTATTATATTTAAACTTATATATAGGTTACGTTTAAAAGATTTATATCTCGCGTTTTGTAACACAATTCAAACCAATAATGGAATAATAGCTGAACATAATTTAAGATTTGGCTATTTTACCTGGGGTTAATTTTATTTACTAATTATATAAAAATATAATTTGTTAGATTCCCCATGCGAATAAAGAACACTCCAGCTAGTTAGGAATAATACTCAGAGTTGAGTAGGATTTGATGTTTGTGATACAAACGACTAGATTTTTTTTAATTTTAATTATCTTGATTAACTAAGACCACTATCAAATTCAATATTAATATTACATTAAAAGATAACTTATTGCGATATACTTCTTCAGGTCATAAGTACGACAGTGGATAGATAGAGAGCATGTGTGATTGTATTGGTATATTTTGACGTAGACCTAACCACGATGGTCACCATAATTGGTCTAGTTTTATTTATTTACTCGGTAAGTAAATTAATAATTTACATTTCTTTCATATTCTATAGTCCTAATGATATAACATAACTTTAATTCATGAGGATTATTTTTTTCTGCAAATATTCTTATGAAAACTTTGAACTAATTATTTATTAAAATAATTCAAACGTTTTAACTCTTAAGGTATAGTACGTTTTAATTAAATTAAAATTATCTATAAAATAGAAACATTAAACAAGGGTACACTAGTTGAGTTGTTTTTATATTTTACAAAATTACCTAAATTAATTAACAGAATAATAATCATAAGCTGTGGGCTGGGCTGCCTAGATAAATAAAATAGATTAAATATAATATGTATTTCTTTATAGATGATATTGTGATAGTATGAATTAATATAATTTTCATCGTAGCTTTTATATTTATTTCTGTAGTAAATACAAATAGTATACAAGTAAATAAAAATGTTCAAGTTTAATATGTTTTAATAGAAATTCACATTAATATTTTTACACAATCCTACTATTTATATGTGTCAAACCTATCTATTATATTTTGTAAGTCAAATGATGATAAATTGGCGAAATATATCAATGAGACGTGTCCTACTCTAATAAATAAATGACTAGATATAAATAGATATATTCATAACATCAAATATGGTACATATTTATATAATTATTTCTCATTTGCTGTTTATGAATCTGTTGACTATAATAAAACTTCCAAGGGACGTAGAAACATCCACATAAAAACGTGTATTTAAATTTAAATTTCTATAATGCAATTATTTCCTAAAATTCGTCTAAAGACTTGTATTAAACTTTATTTTAAATACAACAAAACAGTTCATTTTAAATATCACACCAAATAAAAATTCATTAAAGAGAAGCTATCACCTACTGTAGTAGTATGTACAAAATATGATATATGTCACATATCATGTCATGACAGTCAAAATTTTTAGATTAAATAAGAAAATTCACGTTTGATGGCTTGTTTTAATCGATGCTGATTATGAATTCCCATTATGCGAGTTTTCGCTGTCTATCTGTTATCGATGTTAACGAAATGTTTATGACCAAGACGATACCATAGCTTGGATTGGTAACGCTTTCCTTGACCAGAATAAACAGAACGGTTACGACCAATGAGCCGGGGATTGGTGCGCCAATTTAAAAACAGAATAATTTATTATGCTCAATTTAAACGAGTATAACTTGGTAGTCGATGGATTTTAAGATTTTGTAAATTAAAATGGACAGCTTTAAATATATAACAATAAGTAGGTAATTAAAAACAGTTTAGGTATAGATCGATATGATCTAGGTGTATTTAATAGTATACGTACCTTATATTTTCTTAAGGCTATTTTTGGCAATATACGTTTATCTTTACATGTTGTGTAAATATTAGGACTATTCAAAATAAGCACAAATCTAACTAAAAATAAAAATAAAATCATAAAGCTAATTTTCCGTCGATTTGCCGTGCATGTAGTAGGATTACATAAATTATCCTACCAACTGTCGGATCTACTCTACCCCAACCACCATATTTTGTTTAAGAAAAACATCTCAAAAATCGTTTCCGCGCTTGGTCGAAAACACTCGATATCAAGACGTAACCAAGTCAATCATGAAAATTATATCACGACCTTTTTACAGAAGAAAGAAATAATCTACAACTACAAATTATATATATTTGCCATCTTCCGATACCCAATCTCCATCCACCTCGATCATTTCATAAGTCTTCCTCTATTCATCTTGTTCATATTTCATTGCCTATTACTTCTCTCTAACTCGTTCCTGGTCTCCCTCGCTTTCTTCGTCCTTGAAATAACTTTCAGTTTAGTATTTGTTTTGGTACCACTTCATTCCTCAGTCTTTGAATGTGTCCATACTATTTAAGATTGTTGGTTCTTATACAATTACTGTATAACATGTTACGCCAATTATTTCTTTAATATGCTCACTTGTAACTCTCGCCTTTCTAAATTTTCCCGCAGTTCGTCCTTATAAATCAGTTTCTATAGCGTTTAACGCCTTTTCGGATTTTCCTTTCAGAGATCAAATTTTGGAGCTGTATGTGCATATACTTTTAGCTACTGTGCTATATATAATTTGCTTGATTTTCTTATATATGTTTTTGTCCCACAGTATATTATTCATTATCGAAATGACCTTTCTACCTTGTGTGCTTCTTTAATGGCCACTTTGACTTTTCCGTCTTAATATTATCGTGTACAGGTGTCAAGTTTCAAATTTACGATGGTGATATTTAATGCAGCCATATCTGTAAATTTTAGACAATTTAATTCAACCAAGCTCCAATGTTCATGTCAATTAATTTTACAGGCTTTAGCTTGCTCCTAATATTTTAATTGCTTTGCCGCATGGAAACTTGTAAGTCGAGATGGCTAGGATTTTGCACAAATACAAGGAGCTAAAAATACTATCACTTGCTATTACAGATACTCCTCTTAAATAACAAACCAGGATGGATCAATGGCAAAGGATTGTCCCGCCAAAATAAAAGTGTTTGATTTAATCGTTTGTAACCCGAACACAAATTCTCCATCATTGATTAATTAATGAATTTTTTTAAAAGCTAGTTTATAAAATGGGAAACGATTAGAAAAATTCTCAGTAGTGCTAAAGTTT
The DNA here is from genome assembly GCA_902141385.1 of Timema californicum. Classification (NCBI taxonomy): domain Eukaryota; kingdom Metazoa; phylum Arthropoda; class Insecta; order Phasmatodea; family Timematidae; genus Timema; species Timema californicum. The sequence goes on from CABFOW010001593.1 coordinate 138,456, forward strand.
GGGATAAATTCTTTGATAGTGTTAAGGATTATCATTAATAAAATCTCACCTGTTATTTTAGAACCCAATATTAGGCAAATATTAATTTATTTAATCTCATGTCTAAACATTACAGATATCTTTCGCGGAAGCATCACTACTCGATCTAATATGGAAGTCAATCGTCTTGGAACAGACGCAGGCTAGCACCATCAACTGTACCTCCGCGGGATACACATGCAGTCTGGACTGTCAGACGGTGTACCAGTGTATAGGGTCCTCGCCCAACTTCAGACTAGTGACCGTGGAAAATTGCGACAACTCTGAAGGTTACTACTGCAGCTCCACGCTTGGCACGTGCTCCAGCACCTTCAGCAGCACCTGCAAGCCCCCGGGATATCAGTTCCAGTGCACCTCCATCGGTCTGTTCCCGGACCCTTACGACTGCAGCGTCTACCACATCTGCTACGGCGACACCACGTCCCCCACAGATAGCGAGGAGCAGTGTGAGACCGGATGGCTGTACAACGCGGGCACCGAGACGTGCCTCGACCAGGCTTCCAAGTGCACGGTAGACCCTGTTCCCACCTGCACG